>JAUTBS010084414.1:0-13106 GCA_032361285.1 Aequorea victoria | reverse complement strand
GAAACTACCAAAAGTTTATAAAAAAATTTGTTCTTGAAAATTTACTCTTTATGATATTAGAATAGTTCCTCATATGAACTGTAGAGTTGGTTGAGCAAGTTATAATCTCAACCTCGAGATAACACACTAAACACAAAATAAGATTAAACTATTTCAAAATAATTTAATTCCATTCTATATAAACCCACCATCGGACATGGCGTGCCTAACTACTCCCGGGTTAATTTTGGCTTTTTCTTTGTTAATTTTGACAAAAAGTTGAGACGAAAACTTTTATTATTTATTATTATATTTAAAAAATACAATTAAAATACACAATTGTTCTTTGTTAGGTATTTAAAATTCAATTAAATACCGATCATCATTATCAAGCTCGGCAGATGAGCTCATTGGCTATTTTGTGCTTCATCAAACTTTAGAAAAGTGACATTTTAAATATGATCGTTACATTTTTTTTTCAATTTTTAATTATAAGTCTATAAAAAGGAATAAAAGAATATTTAAATGAAATAGAGAAAGAATAGAGAGTTTGTTGAAAAGTGTATTAAAAAATTGGATAGCTAAAATACAAAACAAGCCTTTTAGCTAAAATTTGGCTAAAAATTAAGCTAACTTGATAAAGATGCTCTTAGGGCAACCCAATACATAAAGATTCTTTGTGGCAATTATCATCTTGGAAATTTATTATTTTAATTTTGATATGATTTTATTTTTGGTTATAAAATGAGAAGACCATAAAAAGCCAGCATCATTCCCTATGAAATCCTATATAAAGATGTTGTTTGTATAATATTAAGAAAAAATCTAGAGAGAAATAATCAATTACAGAAAATAATCTTAACTGCATATGCATGGTCCCTACATTCATATCTTTCTGTTTTTATATTCAGTTTTCTTCGAGACTTGGGCACTTCTTCTTTAAAGTTTTCTGCAAGCAACTGTGCGTCTCTTCTTTCCTTCTTTCTTTTGGTCCTCTGATTCTCGCACTTACCTGTTCTTGTATTCTATCCTCTGGGAACTCTTGTTGTTGTAATCTTTGATTTTGCTGTTGTTTCTATTGTTGTGGTTTTTAGATTTTCTGGCTTTGGCCAATTCTGGGCTTTTTTCTTCGGCCTTCGCCTTCATCTGACACTTAATCTCGGTCTTTGCATCGCAGCTCGGTCGTTATACCTTAGCTCGGTCTTTTCTTTTTGGCCGAGCTTCTCTGTCATTGTAATGGATAAGTTTAGGGCTAGGTGTTCCTCAAGCTCGGCCATGGCCGAGTTTCGAAGGGAATATAACATCCCTCACGATGTCAGCCTAGAGCTCTATGATGAGAGCTTAGACAAAAGTCTGGTCAACTTTGACTATGTGGCATTTTCCATTGTTTCTATTATTGAGGGAGGCATTCGGTTCCCCCTCAATCCTCTCATTCGGCACATGCTGGCTGAATGCCGGCTCTCTCCATGGCAAGTCTCGATCAACTTCATTCGTGTCATCATGGGGGTAGTTGAGATCAACTGTAGGCTCAGCATTGATCTCGACATCCTCGAGATCTTTTCTTGTTACACCCTTGCTCATAACAAAGATATGAGTACACACTATCTCCGTCTCCGATCTCGGTCGGTGGAGCTAGTCACCAACCTACCAGACTCGGACAAGCATGCTTTCGACTTTCTCCTCGTCAGCGGGGACTTCGAGTATGGCCCGGGGGAGCAGGAAAGGTAGGTTCCGAGGTTCGATGGCATCCCAATTCGGTTTTACTCTCTGCCCTCGTTGCCTTTTATTTTCTTTACCGTATTAAGTACATTTTGAGTTGTTATTGATATCCGTTGCCTTGGTTTGTGCAGACGCCGATCTCACCACCCGCAAGAGAAAGCAGGCGAGGTCAGTCCTTATAGAGAAGGCCTGACACTTCGGCACTGAGATGCCCCTTATCTTCTTCAGTATGAGCCTCCGTACACCCACACCCTTGCACACCCACACCCTTGCAAAAAAGATTTGTATGGACTCTCCATCTCCTTCAACAATGCCGAGGGTTCCCAGGTCGATTGACTTGAGGTCAATGGTGCTTAGCATCCCTGCTACTTCAGCACCTAGCTCCACCAATCGAGCACCTCCACGGGAGCAGAGCTCGACCCCCAGAGCGGTTGCCCCCCTTCGTTAGGTGACACCGCATCCTCAAGCCCCAAAGGCTCGGTCCACTGACGCCAAGATCCCCCTAACTAGGAGGAAGCGACTAAGGAAGTGGCACACCTCGGCAGATGACGTGACCGAAGGTTCCGATAGGCCCAGAGAAGACTTCGTCCTTGTACAGGATGACAAAGTGACCTCCCTTGCTTGAGAGCCAAAGTTGGCACATGATGGTCATCCAATCACAGTCAACATGAGGTCGACTGGTTTGACCTCTATGTCCTATGCCCTCTCGAAGGTCGTGCTCCTTTCGAGGAACATGGAGGACCGAGCTAGCCAATCCGATGGTCTACTCTTAGCCTCGGCTATCCATACCGGTGTCTAGGTAATTCTACTTTACCCCCTCCCATCGCTTTTTTTAGTTCAGCCTTTAGTTATTTATGTATTACCTTTAACATTTGTACTTTAGTTTATGCAGAGCTTGCAGGACCTGCACGTGGTGCTCGACCATTTTGGCAAGCTAAAGACGGCCAACACCCATCTCGGCCAATAATTGGTCGTGGTCGAAAGAGCAAGGGCCGAGGCGATGACGGCTCTTGAAAAGAGGATGGACGAAGTTCATGCGTCCGAGGATAAGCTCGTTGCAACGGCCAGGGAGCTCAAAGCAGCACGCGCCAAGGAGGCAGAATTGATCGAGGCCCTTCTGAAGGCCGAGACTACCATATAGGCGATGAAGCCAGCCCAGACCAAATTGGACATGCTGAAGCAGTTCCAAGAGGATATGGAGGCGACCCGGGTGACCCATGAAGACGAGGCTTGGCAGGTTGGCTACGACGCTGGTGTGGAGATGGTGGTGGGCCAAGTCAGCTCGGTCAAAGTCGAGCTCACTCAAATCGGCTGGAAAGCGATCTTGACTCGGTGGAACGTGGAGGAGACCTCCCCACTTTAGACCGAGGTCCCATCTATCCCCGGAGAGTCAGCCCCCTGCCTTGCTGAAGTTCCTGCCAAGCCTCCAGGTGACTCTGTACTTGCCCTTGTTGAGGTTCCCCCAACTGAGTCTGAGCTAGCCTTAGCTCTTCCCTCAGTCGTGGATTCATCTGCCGAGACCGAACTAGTCTTGGTTCCTCCTCCGGCCGAGGATTCGCCTGTCTAAATTTTTTCTTACTTTCTTTTTTAGTTCTTTTGTTTTGTAATTTCGGAGTTCGGCTAGTTCCCTTTGTAAAGCCATCTCCTTTTGTTGTAGCCTTCAGGCATAATTTTTAAGTAGTGAGAACTTCTAAATTTCCATGTTGCCGTGTTCCTCGGTCCAGGCATCAGCGTCCAATATATATGAATGAACAAGTGTTGTAAACATCTTTATAGGGCTGAGGGCGCGATACTGCAATCGAAATGGTATCCTCCCGTTCAAATAAATGGACAAGTGTTGACAACATCATCATGGCTGAGAACCCAGTGTCTTGGTTAAAAATGCATTGTCCAATTTGAACGAATAGACCAAGTGTTGAAAACCTCTTCATGGCCGAGAACCTGGTGTCTCGGTCAAAATTCCATTTTCCAATTTGAACGAATGGACCAAGTGTTAAAAACCTCTTCATGCCGAGATCTCGGTACCTCGGTCAGTACTGTATCGTCCTATTCAAATAAATGGACGTGTCGTGACCATCCACGAGACCGAGAGCACAACACCTCAGTCAGGTGATCTACTACGTTGAACTGTGATCACTGAAGTTTTACTCGGTATCTTGGCTGGGCTCATCCGTTTTGAAAATTTTATCTAAGTGTTGGGAATTCTTTATGACGACTGTGTCTATGATACCTCGGTGTGTAAAGCACCATTCTTGCCATAGGCTGAGCTGTTCGAGCTGGCCGCTGGGCTAATCGAACCCAGGAGTTGTTCGAAATCCTGCATGGCCGAGCTATTTGAGTTGGGTTATTCGAACCCGGGAGTTGTTCGAAATCCTGCGTGGCCGAGCTGTTTGAGCTAGCTGTTGGGTTATTCAAATCCAGGAGTTGTTCGAACTCTTGTATGGCCAAGCTATTCCAGCTGGCTATTGGGTTATTCAAACCCGGGAGTTGTTCGAACTCCTGTGTGGTTGAGCTATTTGAGTTGACTATTGGGTTATTCAAACTCGGGAGTTGTTCAAACTCCTGCGTGGCCGAGCTATTCGAGCTGGCTATTAGGTTATTCAAACTCCTGCATGGCCGAGCTGTTCGAGCTGGCTGTTGGGTTGGAGTTGTTCGGACTCCTTAATTCAAGAAAGTACGCTGCCGAGATAATTGAAATCATTTTTATTGAAGATCCTCTCATTTGTTACGTGGCCTGGCCGAAAGGGTACATTGTTAATGGAAGAAAAATCACAGATTTGCTCTATTCCATGGTCGAGGCACCTTTTTGCCGCCGAGGTCCTCGAGCCTGTATGCCCCCGTTCCTACGATGGCCCGAATTCTGTAGGGTCCCTCCTAATTGGCGCCAAGCTTGCCTTCTGAACGCACCTTAGTGTTGCCCATGACCTTACGTAGTACTAAATCTCCTAAAGAGAAGTCTCAAGGTCAGACCTTTTTATTGTGCTCCATTGTCATTTCTTATTGGTAGGCCTGGATTCTGAGGAAGGCGGTCTCCTTCCGCTCTTCATCCAGGTCCAGATCTCAGACTAGAATTTCTTTATTGCTTTCTGGGGAGAAGAGATCGGTCCTCATAATTGGGAGGCCGATCTCCAGAGGTATTACTGCCTCAGTCCCGTAAGTCATAGAATACAGAGTTTCGCCCGTCGATCGCCGTGGCGTTGTTCGGTATGCCCAGAGAACATTGGGTAGCTCTTCTACCCATCTCCCTTTCGTCTTTTTGAGCCTTTTCTTTATGCTGCCGAGGATGGTTTTGTTTCTCGCCTTGGCTTTTTCGTTGCACTATAGGTAGGCCAGCGTTGAGTTGTAGAACGCCACCCCTAATTCAGCCAAGAAGGTTCAAAATATTCTTCCATCGAATTGGGTGCCGTTGTCGAATATTAGAGCTCTTGGGATTCTGAACCTTTTGATGATATTTTTCTATACGAATTTCTTCACATCGGCTTCTCTGATATTAGTAAGGGGTTCAACCTCTACCCACTTGGTAAAATAGTCTGTGGCTGTAATAAGAAAGTTCCTATTGTTCACTGCCTTTGGGAGAGGTCCCACAATGTCGAGGCCCCACTGGGCGAAGGGCCATGGATTGACGAGAGGCGTGAGCTCCCCTGCTGGTTGGTGAATCATGGAAGCGAACCTTTGGCATTTCTCACATTTTTTGACATACTGTTGGGCGCCCTTCTGCATGTACGATCATAAGTATTCCTATGTTATCGCCCTATGAGCCAATGATGTGCCCCCTGTATGGCTTTCGCAGATGCCTTTATGAATCTCGAACAGGAGGTCCTCTACCGTGCTCGGATGTACGCAGAGGAGGTAAGGTCTGATGAATGATCGTTTATATAATTTCTCACTGGGGGATAGCCAAAACCGAGCTGCCTTTAGCCATATTTTGTGTGCCTCCCTTTTGTTGGGGGGAGGTGTTCTGTTCTGAGGAAGGTAACGATCGAATCCATCCAACTTGGTGCCAGGCTTGCGGGGAGGACCTTTTCTGGAGTGTGTTCTTCCTTAATGCTAGATTTGGCTAGAACTTATACCGTAATCTGCCTCTTGTAGCCAGACACGCTTGCCGTGGCTAGGGATGCGAGGGCGTCGGCGTGGATGTTCAACTCTCCTTTGACCTATTCGATCCTGAAGGCTTTGAATCCTCCGATCTCATTTTTGGCCCCCTCCAAGTATCGTGCCATCCCGTCGTCTCGGGCCTCGTACATTCTTGTTAATTGGTTAATAACTAACTGGGAGTCACTGTATGCTTCAAGTTTGGTGATGTGAAGCCTCTTGGCCGCTCGGAGACTGGCCAGTAGGGCTTCGTATTCAGCCTCGTTGTTTGAAGCACGAAAGTTATATTTTAATGACTGTTCGATTGCCACTCTTTCTGGCGAGGTTAAGACAAGGCCGACCCCGCACCCCATTTGTTTGACACACCGTCAACCTGGAGTTTCTATGCCTCTCCCGATGGTTTTTTTCATGTTGCAGAGGGGTTTACCCCCCCGAGCTCGGCAACTTGTGGCTTAGAGGTCCTGGCTGAGGAGCTTGGTCTTTTTACCTCGGCAGTGGGTGGTTTGGCCGAAGGACCTACCATTTTCATCTCGGAGGTCGGTGATGTAGCCGACGTCTGTATCTCACCAGGCTCGGCAGCCTGCAATTCGTCTGGTGGGCCGGTTGTTGTCTCTTCAACTTCGACAGCTATTGGTTCGGGAGATGGGGTAAGTTTGCGATGAAATTGGCCAGGACTTGGGCTTTGATGGCCGTTCTTGGTTCGATGCTGATGTGGTGCTCGCCGAGTTCTATGGCCCACCTAGAGATTCTTCCCGTTAGGTCAGCCTTGCCGAGCAATGCCTTGAGAGGATACTCGGTGAGGACTGTGATGGGGTGAGCTTGGAAGTAGTGAATTAACTTTCTTGAAACCACAACGAGGTTGTAAGATAACTTCTCCAATGGCAAGTAGCTCATCTCGGCATCAGAGAGTGTCTTTCTGACATAATAAACCAACTGATGTTGTCGATCTTCATCTCTCACTAGCACTTCGCTTATCGCGTTGTGTGATACGGCCAAGTAGAGGTAAAGTGCTTCCACTCTGACCGGAGTAGAAAGGAGAGGGGGCTCTTCCAGGTATCTTTTAAGTTCTTCTAGGGCTGCGTCGACTTCCTCTGCTCATTGGAAGGATGGGTTGCGCTTCAATGCTTGGAAGAATTTTCTTGAGGAGCGGCTGATGAACCGGTTCAGGGCCTCAGCCATTCCTGTTAGCTTTTGGACATCCTTGATCGACCTTGGCCTCTGCACGACCTGGATCACCTGGATTTGGTCTGGGTTGGCCTCGATTTCCCTATGTGTTACGAGGAAGCCCAGAAACTTGCCTGATCCAATGCCAAAAGCGCACTTTGAAGCGTTCAATTTGAGTTTGTGCTGCTTCAGAATGTCGAACATCTCTTAGAGGTCGGTTAAGTGGTCCTTCCTCCATTTGGATTTGACCACCATGTTATCAATGTAGGCCTCCATCATTCTTTTTAGCATTCCTCCGAACATCCTGGTCACCATTTTTTGGTAAGTGGTTTCTGCATTCTTTAAGCCGAACGACATGACTTTACAGCAGTAAGTCCCTCGTGGAGTGATGAATGCAGATTTCTCCTAATCGGGACCGTGCATAGCGATCTGATGATACCCTCGGTAGGCGCCGAGGAAGCTCATGCGAGCGTGGCCAGCCGTTGAGTCTATGAGCTGGTTGATTTTGGGGAAGGGGAAGCTATCCTTCGGACAAGCTTTGTTAAGGCTTGTGAAGTCCACGCATACTCGCCACTTCCCGATCTTCTTTTTCACCACTACCATGTTCGACAACCAATCTGGATAACTAACCTCATGGATGGCGTCAACTTCTATGAGTTTTGTGACTTCTTCGGCCACAACCTCGACGTGTTGTGGGGCCGACCTCCGACTCTTCTGCTTTACGGGCCGGCATGCCAGATTCACGTTGAGTTGGTGGCAGATAAAGGCGAGATCTACCTCAGGCATCTCGTATGGCGTCTAAGCAAAGACTTCAAGATTACCTTTCAAGAAAGCCACCGTCTCGACCCTTTCTTGCTCTGTCAATGTGGGACCCAATAAGAAAAACTTCTCTGGGTCGGTATCATCAATGGGGATTGTTAAGATGTCTTCTACAGCCTTGTCTAATGCCTCGCTGCCGACGTCTTCCAGGATGGGCTAATCTGGAACTTCGACCAAGTGTACTTGTCCCGTGGTCCATTTTGACTTGAGCGCGGCTACAAAACATTCCTTCGAGGCAACCTGGTCACCGTAGATGACCTCGACCCCATCTTCTACCATGAACTTTATCATTTGGTGGTAGGTCGACGACACCGCCTTGAGCTCATACAGCCACGATCTATCCATGATGACATTGTACGCCGAAGGCACATCCACCACCAAGAAGTCAGTCTCGACAGTAACAGAGCCCGTTCGCACAGGAACTGTGACTCTGCCAAGGGGGCACACTGGCTGCGAATTGAATCCCACCAACAAGGTGAGTGATGGTGCCAAATCTCTCTCACCCAGGCCGAGCTTCTTGAACAGGTCGTAGTACATGACCTCGGTCGAACTCCCTTGATCCACTAGGATCCTCTTCACGTTGAATCCTGATAGATTCAAAGTTATCACCAGGGCATCGTTTTGAGGGTGTTGAACCCGTTCTGAATCGGCCTCGGTGAATGAGATCTCGACCGACGTGTGCTTGATCCTCGGCCTCTTTCTTGGCTGTACTTGCATCATGACCTGTTAGTGCCGAGCTTTCTGTATTTAGCCCCTTAGGCTGTTCCTCTCGCTGTGATCCATCAAGCCGTGGATCACGACTATCTCGCCCCTCGGTTTGCTCAGTTTTTAGAGCCTGTCTTCGGTCTGCGGGTGGGGACCTCCTCTAGCATGACCCTTAGTCCCCCTGCTCATTTATGTACTCTCTCAGGTGTCCCTACTGTACTAGGTCTTCTAGGTGTCGTTTGAAAGAGTGACAATCTTCTGTTCGGTGACCTACTTTTTTATGATAGGAGCATCTCCACCAAATCCTATCTCTAACGGTCGCCTTGACAGCTATCTCAGGCATTTTTGGGGGCCATACGAAGTATGGCTTATCCTTTATTCGAGGGATGATTCGATAGATTGACTCCTTAAAAACCGTGTTGACTGTGACCCGTGCGTCTCCTTCTGGTCAGTCGAACCTCTCAGCTCAATTAAATCGGCTTGCTCGGCCAAACTCCTCTATCCGGCCGAAGTCCCTTTTCTGCCTTTTTGATGGACTTCCTTTGTAGTTTATGCCGATCCTTCTGGGGCTTGTTGTGCCCTCTGCCTCGGTACCTTTAACACCTTTCTCCTTGCAAATGTATTGTTCCACCTTTCGCATTAGATTCTCGATCTTCTAAGGGGGTTCCATTATCAAAGCGCCCCTCAACTCGCTACCTCAGGCTAGACCAAGCCTAAAGGATGCTACGGAAAGCTCCTCGCTGCAATGGTCGATGTCATTGTAAGTCTCCCAATATCGTCCTTCACAGGCGCACAACGTTTCCTTCCTTCCTTTCTTTAAAGCGAGGAGCAAGTCGATATCTTTTGGGACTTTTACGCACGTGACAAAGCGGGCCTCGAAAGATGAAGCCAATTCACCCCAGCCGTTGATGGATGCTGGGGGCAGTCTGTCGATCCATTTCAAGCTAATTTCCCCAAGGTTGGAAGGGAAGACTTTGCACATGAATGAGTTGTTCCCACTCTATAGTGTCATCATTTGTCAGTAATGACTGATGTGGGTATTGAGATATGTTTTCCCATCATAGGATGTGAACTTTGGTTGGAAAAATCCTTTCGGTGGTACAATAGACTCTGTTCTGTTCAAGAACGGAGTGGTGAGGTACTTGCGTGCTACCGAAGGGGAGGTCGGCCCATCTGCCATGCCGTTGGGCTGAGGTGTCCGTACGCTGGGCTCCACCCTTCTGTCATCTTATCTCGACGCGAGACACCTCGGCGTCGTAGAATATTGACTCCGCTCGGCTCCTCCTTCTCTTTTGCAGCGCCTCTCGCCTTTACTTTATATTTTTTCCGTTCTTTTCCTTGTAATGACATCCCTCAAATCGGGGCCACGGTGGGAGGAGCGGGTATCGCTCCTTTCCAGGATGGTGTCTTCGGTGGAAGGGATATAACTGCTCCCCTCGCTGCTCTAGGTGTGTGCCTTAGACGTTCGCGCTGCAGCATCGCCTGCCCTCTCTAGGGCTGGTGTGAGACTCCTCATTGTTAGAGGTGGTGGACCCTTCCTTCGTGACACTATTCTTCATTTGCTTGTTGTGCCCTCATCATCGGGGTTTCTCCCTTAGCTTTTCGCCTTGAGGGCCGCTCTCAACTGAACAATCTCTTCTCTTATGGCATTGACAGTGGTCTCATTGTCTAGATCGCCCTCCAATCGCTTCGGAGTTTGATACACAGGCCTCTTTCCTTGCTGTTTGTCATTCATTCTTATGGTGAGTTTGTCAACCTCATTGTGCTCTCTTTCTGATCCGTTGTCACCCCCTTCTAGGTTTGCCTTGGAAAGTGATGCCATTGACAGTGGTTAAGCTTTTCTGCTGAGTTTCCCACAAACGGTGCCAAATGTACGGGGAAGAATCCGTAGGGTGTTGTACATCGATTATAAACCTTCATCGAGCCGCTCCAAGTCCTTTATGGTGGACCTACAAGAGAACCAAACATGACCTAGCCGACGGGGTGTTGTCGGAATCCCCCTCTGACGGTCGGGTGAATATTGGTAGGACGGAGAAAGAGGAATTCAGTCAATTATTAGGGTTTTTTAATAGTATTGCGTACCTCAATCCCCATCCGGGTCTATCCTTATATAAGCTGACCATCTGAAATAGTCGACACAAAATCTCCTTTGAAAATCTCGTGTCAGTCCCAGTTTTGGTAATGGCAATGTCTATGCCGAAATTAATGGCAGGGCACGCTACTGTCTTGTCAGAAGCGTACAGGGTATTAATGGGCATTAATAGCGATTGCCTCGGTCGTATGGACCTTGGCTGCACTGCTCAGTATCGGTCAGTGAGTGTCGTGCCCCCGGGGTGTCGGCTTTATCGGGTCTCAATGCCTCCTTCCAGTCTATTGGCCGAGCCTATGTGGCCTCGAATTCCCTCCATTCGTATTGGTTGAGTCTATCGTATGTTGCCCTAACTTGGTTCGTGGGTTGTTCCGTCAGTTGTTCGGCCTTTTTAACGATCCTTCCTTAGGACGGTCGCGTTTTGGCTTCTTGGGCCGAACCTAATTGGGTTCAACCCCCTTCTATTATTCTGACCCGTTGGGCCGGACCTTTGTGGGTTCGGCCACCTTCAGCGTGCATTCTATATTTTTTTCAAATCATGCAGTGAGAGAGTTTCGTGCTTTGTACGTATTGTGACTTGGCTATATTTTCACTCTTTCTTATTTTTACATTGCAAAGTGCAATAACTACGAAAAGAAAAGCCATTTTTCTCAGGGGAAACGAATGAAAAATAAGTGTATGATATTGATATTACCCCAGTCAAAACATAAAAAAATAAATAGTCTGATTACAAATAATACATTTTTCACCGCATAAATTACTTTACAGTTACAAGTGCAGTGGACCCATACCAACACTTGATGTAGGACCTACCACACTTGTGAGTGTGCGGTGATTTATACAATGTAAAAATACATTGTATCTAAATTTAAAAAAAATATTGCATAAACTTTGTATACACAATATTTTTTATTATACAAAATGACATGTGGCTTGTAACTAGAGCGATTGATCTTCCAAAGGGAGTTCAACTCCATTTCCATTATTTAAGAATTAGAGAAGCCTTCATTCCTCTCTTATAGTATTTAAGTTTGACCGATTTAATAATCTAAACCCTTCCTGTCGTAAAGTATGCTCAAATGATCACCCATGCAAAAAAATCAAGTTGATCAAAGATCGGTAATCACATCATTGAATTACATTAATACCTAAAATAAATAGTCTATACTCAATAACATATTTGATATTCATTTTTTGTATAATCGGTCTTGCTAACCACTCTCCATTGGTCGGTGGATAATAGTTTAATAGGAATAAAAAAGTACTTCTAATATCCATATACTTTTGAAAATGAAGTCTACCATTTTTACAGATATTAATACACTTTGAACAAATATCTATACGTTATTTACCTATAGAATATGTGATTCGATCACACATCTATAAAACATGCGATTCCTTATATAAATATATCATTCGATCACGCGTCTATTGATCTCCAATCAACTTTGATAAGTATAAATTGAATAGTTGGCTACGATCGACCGAGATCATGACTGGTTGACACTATAACCGATCGACCGAGATTATAATCGATCAAAGGTACAACTAATTAAAGTTATATTTTTAGCCAAATGGGTGCATGACATCAGACCAGTTACACCGACCAGTCTACAGAGCACTCCAAAAATACTCGAGAGATTTGCTCAGTCAGTCTAAGGAACGAACACCTAGTCGGTCAGTCAGCCAATACGACTGGGTCAAAGGCATAATGATAGCTCTGTAACCAACGTCAATAATCTCTACTAAAATCACTCTGGTAACCGTTGTGACGTTAAATCAGGGATCGAATATGATCACGAATCTCAAGGATCGCACCCCAGCATCGGTAAATGTGAGATCAATTAATAGCACGAATCCTGAGAATCACGCCCACACATGATAAATTCGGGATCAACCCTTATCACAAGTCCCAAGTTTCACGCCCATGTGCCTATATAAATAGTCACCATCCATATTCTCCAAAGGTACACCAATTATTATATTTTCCAGCATTCTACGTTCAGTCATTGACTTTCAGTTCTACATTTTTACATTGCCACTCTGTTGCTTAAGCATCGAAAGATCTTAGATTGGCACATCACCGTTGTCTAGATTCTAACATTTTACAAGTTTCAAGATGATCATTGAGGAGCCTTTCAGATTTAGCACCAATATTTTGGCATCGTCTGTGGAAATGATTGTCATTTTTGCTCTTCATAATTGTTTGCAGCTTGAATGATTGCAACGAGATCAATGGTCTCTTAATCGCCAACACAACAACCCTCAGGATGAGCGACAAACCAATGTCGAGCAACAACTGAGGGATCTGACCCAAATGATCCAGGGTTTGGTACAACAAAACCAAGCCATCAATCAAAGACTCGACGAGCAAGAGAGGATCCTTTCCCCCTCCTTATTTGGCACCTAATGCATCCATCATAAGGGCAACCCATATCGATGGCAAATGAAGACTTGAGGCCATTCCACATCCACTCTGTGACATCCCGTAAATTAAATAAATAAATATTAATGCGAGAATTAATTAATTATGAATTGG
>JAUTBS010084304.1:0-13106 GCA_032361285.1 Aequorea victoria | reverse complement strand
ATAGATTTTTAATTGATTTTAATGATAATAAATAAGGTATTGATGAGTTAAAATAATTTTGAGTATCTATCATTGAACATCGTATTAAAAATCTCTTGATACAAGCTTTAATCAAATTATGTTCAAATGATTTATATGATTAATTATATTCATTGTGGTTTACACCCATGATTGGGGTTGACATTGTATTTAATGAGTTTTGAAATTGTTTCAGGTGAAAATCATGTGTTAAATAGTTATAAGAATTAATAATTTAACTTCCAAACAGAGCACTATCTCAAGCCTGAAGACAGAAATTTTTCAAAATTTATGGAAGGTTTGAGTCGACCCAAGTTCTTATGTGAGTCGACCCAAACAAACAATCTCTCGAGATCTCCTGCAGGCTTATCTCAGTATCGCACATGAGTCGACCCAAGTGTTCAAACTCTCTGGATCTACCTTCTGTACCGACCATAAGTCGACCCATCATCATAGTAAGTCGACCCAAGTATTGGGTCTAAGGACCTTGAGCTGAAGAGCATTAGCTCACGTATTGACTCAAAGGCAAAGACATCACGTGAGTCAACCCAAGGCAAATGTGAGTCGACCCAAGTCATTTATGAGCTGAGGTGCATCAACCCTCAAGTTGACCCAAGTATCACCTTAAAGGCAGAAACATGTGTGAGTCAACCGAAGCTACACATGAGTCGACCCACAGACGAAGGACTACAATAAAGCCGAGACATCATCACTCTGAGTCGACTAAACATTAAGATGAGTTGACCCATGGGCGAAGAATTTTTAATTCAACAAAAGGATCAAGGCAATAAGTTGACCCCCCTTCAGCATGAGTCGACCCATGGGCGCAAAATTTAAATTAAGCGCGAAGATCACGTATGACAGCAGGACATATCTCAGAATATTTAATGCCAAGATTTGGTTTGCAATGGTCATATTGGAGCTTAGAACTATATAAGGAAGTGATTATCATTCATTCATGCACAGAAAATTATTGATACGATTGATCAACATCTCACATTTTTACGCTCTCTGCTATTCCGAGAAAAACCCTAGCAGCCTACAGTTCACATATTCTCTGGTTTTTCTTTTTGAGATCTATACTGTTGTATCTCTTTTTATAAGAGATGATTGGTCACCTTTTGTAACTCAAACACCTCATTTAAATCATTGTAAAGTGAGGGTGAGCCACTCTCGTTGGATCTTTGTATGTGGTAAAGCACACAAAGGGAAGATCACAAGTACTAGAAGCTTGGTGGCTTTGGAACGTAGTTTGGTGACTCTTTGAAAGGCTATAAAAGGTTTTAGCACATCCATAAGTGCTTGAAGATAATGAAAAATACTCAAGAGAAGCTTGAGGAGTGGACGTAGGCTTGAATAGCCGAACCACTATAAAAATCGATGGTGTCTTCTTTCCTTATCTCTTCCTCTCTCTATTGTCTGCTAGCTTCCATATTCTTACTATTTGCTTGTCATTTTGTGTGTTCTATATTTATTAAATATTATTAAACAAGAATATTTTTAAAAGACCCTATTCACCCCCATCTACGGTCATTCTTTGAATAACAAAACTAGAGTTTGGGGAGATATGAAGATGGTTGCACTAATTTTGATGCCCTAATGATCGACTTATAGGGATAGGACGCAAGTAAAAAGGAAACTACAAGTTTGGAAAGATCCTGCAGAATGTCAACGAACTGAGTTATATTGACCGTCGTCACTATTAAAGTTGTGGTCGTCACTCTATTCTAACGACCGCAAGGATAAGGCTTTAATTCTAATAGGCATCGTTCTTTTCTCGCAACCATCAGTTTATTTAATATATTGTTGTGGTCGTCACTATATTTCTCACAGTCACGAGTCTTTTGCTGTTGTAGCAAATCAGTATGCATCCAAACAACTCGCGTGTCCACTCTGTGTTCTATCGCTCTATTTTAATTTTGACTTTTGTTTCAAGTCTCAATGCATCAAATACACCTGTGGGCAAAGGTTCGAGCATTCAAAATATGCAAAGTAAGAAAAGAAGCATCCACGTATAAAGTACAAGAGTGTGAAGGCGATGAAAGATCATTTTTATATATTTTTTGATTTTATGTACAAAATAGTCTTGGCCCCTAGCCATACATCGTCCAAAATGAAATAAAAATAAAAAATACAAGAAAAGTAAGAAAGAAAAAGTACTAAGCTAAGGCCCTCTTCGTCCGAGGGTAGACATAACCCGAGGCATCCCTAGGGACCGACCCGAATGCCATGGCGCTCCCACTGCTATCGTCGTCATCGTCAATCCCGCCCTCCAAACTCCTGGACCCCGGGATGACATGAACTGCCACCGAGCCAGTATGGGAGGAGGAAGCCCCAACCATACCTGACCGGCTCCCCTGCACAAAAAATGTATATCCATAAGCAAATAAAGTGATACATATATGGAAAGAACGTGAATTTAAAGGAGGGGAAAGAAAGTATATCCTCTGGCTGACCCCGACGCTAGGTTGTCGAGTCAGTGGAGGCATGGCTCCTGCCATCTGCCCAATAGCCTCAACTCTGACCCTTCTCAGCATACTGAACATCCCATCCATGATCTCGATGCACTCCATAGAAAATTCTTGGTGGACCTGCAAAAGTAACAAATGCATAAGAGTTCAAGATGCATATAAATAGGGAAGGAATGAAATAGGAAAGGGAATCGGGTACATACCATCTGAATAATGGTATAGCGATATGCTCATCAAAGAGTAGAAGAAATCAAATCCAATGCTAGAGGAACAACCTAAGCATAATAATGCAACATCTATAACTCGGGGCAGCTTTGGCCCATTGGATCCAATATCATAATAGAGTCATCACAAGTTGGCGCATGAGTTTGTTCCCTAAATGATCTCTGTTAATGTCACCAGATACACCCGGGTTGTACCGTATACCGTTTGAGTCAAATAGAGTCACCACGAGATTCAAACCGGGTTTGTTTCCTAGCTGGCCAGAGTCACCTCCATAGAGGGCTTTCCCAGAACTTTTCATTTCTAAGAATCATATCTCATAACCGCACTATATACATAGGAACTAATTGTAAAACATTTGTATCATGAATTTACAAGAGAATATCATACAATATTATTTGAAAGCATTAAAAATATATGCATTTTCTTTTTCAACATAATTTGGGGAATACAGGAATTTTAATGAAAGTACTTATCATGTAAATCACTCACCTAATATCCAAGCAAGTTCAAAATGAAATAAAAAGCAAAGATAGAAATCATCGTCACCCTGATTATGTGATACAATACATCATAATTCATAATAAAGCTAATAAACTATTTATAGCTACCAAACGGACCATTTCCTATTTATAAGTTTTAATGTTTGATTCTGGTGTTAAATTAATCTTTAATTAATTTAATTTATCATTTAAACTGATGCCCAAACAGAGCCTAAGCATTAGGATTTATTTCAGAACATTTTCTAAGATTTTTCAACACTGTGAGTCGACCAAAGGGTCTTTGAGTCGACCCAACAGTGTCACAGATGGTTCTGAGTTGACACAGTAAGGTTGTGTGTCGACTCAAAGGTAAACAGTATCGGCATAGGCGACCGTGAGTCGACTCAAAGGTCTGTGAGTCGACCGAAGCCTCTCAGGTGGTTATGAGTCGACACCACAGAGGGTGTGAGTCGACCCAAGTCTCTCAGGTCACCTATAGATCGATGCAGAGTCAACCCAAGTGCATGTCAAGGCACTGTGAGTCAACCTAAAAGGGGGTGAGTCAACTCAAGAGGTAGGAACAGGCACTGTGAGTCAACTCAAAGAGGTAGGAACCCACGACATACATCATGAGTCAACCCAAAGGAGTTGTGAGTCAACCCAAAGGCAAGAGGGCACTGTGAGTCGACTCGAAGGGACAGTGAGTCAACCCAAAGGCCAAAGTGAGCTGAGGTGGCTCCTAATCAGTCGACCAACACTGGTCATGAGTTGATCCAAGGTGTGAATGAGTCGATCCAAGGTAAGGCAGACCTCGTGAGTCGACCCAAAGGCAAGGTGGTCTTATGAGTCGATTCACCCTCCACGTGAGTCGACCCACTGGCAACGGTGTTCATCAACTATGTCACGTGGGTCGACCCAACCAACATGTGAGTCGACCCAAAGCTTCGCACCTGGGATTTTCATGGCTGGAATCCCTGGTTCAAGGTCTATTCTTTTATTCTTTCTTCATGGTTTATTATTCTTATATTTTTTTATTATATTTCCGAGGGATATGCATACATATACATAGCCGATTGCATGATATTTTTATACATGGACTTACTTGTTATATTCATCACTATTACGTATATATATACATCACTATTATATATATATATATATATATATCATTCCATATATTAAAGGTTATATCTCTGCTTTTCTTTCATTCATGTGGTATATTCATATACATTCCTAGACTTGCTTTATTTAAATATTATACTTTTAAATTGAGAACAAACAACTAATAAACTATGTGATATATATATATATATGTGTGTGTGTGTGTGTGTGTGTGTGTGTGTAAACTAAAAATAGAGGGTGTATGGATGTCTAACCCGTGATTACTCAGATGGTGATGATGGTAATGATGACTATGATGCTCGCGGTGATCAACGTTGATGTTCGTGGTGGTGGTCTACGGTAGTGGTGGCAGCGGTGGTGCTCTCGGTTTACAGAGAGGATTTTGCAGAGAGATGGGTCTCTGTGAAGGATGGACTCCCTTTTTATACAGGGATGGTAGCCAAAAATTATAGAATTGCTAGCAAAGAATTAGGGATCACATGTTATCCCTTGATTCTCTCCTTCAAACTCTATCATCTTCCTAAAACAATTCAGCCAACAGTTGGAGCCCACATGCAAGGCAGACTTCCCCTTTTATTTTATTTCTTCCTTTTGTTTCTTCTTCCTTTATTTAATTATAATAACAAAATTATTATTATATCATTCATTACTTTAAATTTTCAGAACTCTTTTTATAGTTTAGTTAATTACGTAATTAATTAGTTAGTTTGTTTTAATTTATTATTTTATTATTTTATTAATAATTTGTTATAAATAAATAAAAATTTTAACGAATTTTACACTCTGTCCCTGAATATCCCTAGCCCACAGACGAGCCCTGGGATGGCCAATGGATCATCACAGCGGCTCGGAGGAGTGACAGCGTGTACGTAGCACCACATCTGAAAAGATCAAAGACGCGTGAGTATAGATAAAGAAAGACTATATGCTGAATTGATAAAATGAAAAGCCAAAGAGAAAATGCATACCTCTCAGGCCCTCCAGTGGCCTCCTGTCCCGCCTCTTTTTCCCCGAGAGACGGAGCTCATGTAGCCATAGAGGGTGGCAAGTGTTGCACCTGTTGGATACTTGCAGAAAATTGCCTACGAATCTTAGATTAGATCATTAATACGGATTAATTTTAATTGATTATCCAGAGTTTAAAAAACCACCTTCTAATTCTGGTAGGTTTGAATCAGTATCGTAATTTTTGATCTTCCAGTGTATGATCCGATTGCCCGATCAGTAGAGACCTCGTGAGTGATCACCAAAACTGGTCACCGTCTCTCTCTTAAATTTATGATTTTTGAAACCTAATCTTAAAAATATGAGCCTAAGCCACCTATTTATAGATAGGTCAAGTGAGGAAAGAGACCTGATCTGCAATTATGAACTACACTGGGGACCTAAAAATAATAATTAAATTGATTTTCAAAAGAACTAAGAAATTACATATCAGCATCCCGTGATATATTTTTAATTCTTTTAATTGTAATTAATTTCACTAAATAATTACAATGACACTCCAATTTAATTATCTGAGATCATTACGATAAGAGTCGCTGTTTACCGAGTTATATAACACATAATATAATTCTCCGTGTTAAATTTGCAATACACGCTTAGTGAAATTCAAAATACTAACAATTTAATTTTACTAACATCTACAATTCTTGATTACCAAATTCAACTTAATTGATATACTATCGGATTAAATTAATAATTCACTGATTAGATTTATTAATAGCAACAAAATTTATGAATTTATCAATGGAGTATTACAATTCAGAATTATTGTGGACACAAATTCTTCTGAAATATAACACTGATCATATTCTAATATTTATTACCCAGAATACAGGGTCTATTGAAACAATATGATTGAATCTCGCCCATAAGTAATTCAAAGTAATAAAATATTAAAATACGTCAGCATTCAATATTTCTCGGGATTAAAAATATATAAACTCTCGAGCAAATCGTGAAATTATATAAGTTCAATCATATCAGTATATGGACTTTGATTTCACCTTTGGTCCTGTTCAATACATTCCTCATGTACCGAACACAATCTCTCTTGAATTATCAAACAAAATTATGTGGTTAAGATAAACCACTAAGATTGTACTCGCACCTATACAAATAGGATGTCAACCTTATTTAGGCTGTGAACTAATATAACTATACAAGAACTGAAATTCTGATCTTCTCTAAGTAAGCCAAGCTCTACTTATCAAAATTCGTACTGTGTATAATTACCGACATTCTGCATTTTAATTATAAATAATTAAAATATATTTTCTACAAACATAGATATAAATGGGCTGAGACAATTCATTATATTATTAAAAAATAATATAAAATGTCTGACAGTGGTTTTAAATAAAAACCCCAATAATCTCTCACTTTTTATTAAAGTCATGTGGCCATACATCTCAAATCTAATCCCTCTACGTAACTTTTGAAAGTCTTAGCTGTTAAAGTCTTCGTAAAAGAATCTGTTAGGTTATCTGCTGATGCAATCTTGGTCACAACCACATCACCTATATGATCGATCTCTCGAATCAGGTGATACTAATTGGATTTTATATTCGACAAAAAATCTACGTCAGTGTGCCCAGTGGACAGAAGGCTCTCAGCCTGGTAAACCAACACATAATCTCTAGTTCTTTTTAGATACTTGAGAATGAATTTTATCGATGTCCAATGTTCTTCTCCTGGATTAGACTAAAATCTATTAACCATGCCAATCGGCAAAACAGATATCAGGGTTAGTACATAGCATGGCATACACGAGACTTCCGACTACTAAAGCTTAAGGAATTCCCTTCATCCTTTTTATCTGATCAGGTATTTTAGGACACGGATCCTTAGATAGACTGATTCCATACCTGAAAGGGATAAATTTATTTTTAGAATCCTGCATGCTAAATCTGGCGAGAATATTATCGATATAAAGTGCTTGGGATAAACTTAACATCTTTTTTTCCCGATCTCGCATAAGATTGATCCTAAGGATGTGATTTGCTTCTTTTAAGTTCTTCATATCGAACTGTCTTGAAAACTATATATTTATATTAGATAATGTTCTCCCATCATTACCGATGAGAAGTATATATCATCCATATAAAGTATAAGAAATATCATCGAATAGAGGAATGTCAGTTTCTTCAAAAATAACATGTATAGATTCTTCAACAACTTGAGTTCTTTTAATGTATACTCTATATGATTTACTCGTTGTTGAATACCCTAGAAATATGCCCTCATTCGTGAAATTGTATAAGCCCAATCATGTCAGTATATGGACTTTAATTTCACATTTGGTCCTGTTCAATACATTTCTGGTGTACCGAACACAATTTCCCTTGAATTATCGAATAAATTTTTGTGGTTAAGATAAACCACTGAGATTGTGCTCGCAGCTATACTGATAAGATGTCAACCCTATCTAGGCTGTGAACTAATATAATTATACAAGAATTGGACTTTTGATCTTCTATAAATAAGCCAAACTCTACTTACCACAATTCTTACTGTATATTGTTGGTGTCTGAATCTGGATGGTCCTCCGTGATCATCCTGCCTCCAAAGTGATCAGTTGGATCCTTCCTTGTTCGTCGATTGAGTTCCTGCAAGAGGTTAGAACATAGACACCGGTGGGGTGTCGGTCTATTGTTCTCTGATGCTAAAGTCAGCGGATAGACAATTAAAATAATCACAGTAGAATGTAGGAGCAGTATGTAGATGTCAGGAATGGCGTACCCGTTCTCCTCTTTGAGGATGTTTATTTATAGTGGCGTGTAGATGTCGAATCCTGGAGAGGATCTCCTATTTTTTGAGATTGTGCATGATCCTGGGGATGTGATAGAGGCAAAATACAAAATCTACCTCATTCGAGCAGGAATCTTGGGATTCGTGTTGACCTGACTACTGATCTTTTGCGGAGATAGCTATTGGAGTGATCTTCGGAGAGATTGGTGGCGTTGATCTAGGGAATGACCATTACGAGTGTTCGGTATGTTTGATCAAACCGATCGGGCTTGTGGATCCAACTGACCGAGCTCGAAATTTGGCTGACCGAGCTCGGTTGTTATTTGACCGAGCTCGGGTTTTGATTGACTGAACTCGGAGCCAGTCTGAGTACGAGACATGGTCGGCCTGGTCGGCTTGTCGTGCCTCTCGGTCAGGACCGAATGCTTTTTAGGAAACTCTTTCAGTCATCTTTGGTCGACCGTTCAGTTTTATACCTATCATGTATAATTACAGACATTCTGTATTTTAATTATAAATAATTAAAATACATTTTTTACAAACAGATATAAATGGACTGAGACAATACATTATATTATTAAAAAATAATATAAAATATCTAACACTATTTTAAATAAAAAACCCAACAGCACCACCCTAGTCGTACTCCCCAATACGGGTTAGTTCTTGCAAACCTCCAAGGTAAGCCAGATCCACTTTCTATTCCCTATTTGCGAACAGAGTGTAGCCGAGCATGTATAATAGTGAGGCTCAGGCTAACTGCACGTGGTCGAGGGCATCGTTGTCGATAGGCCAGATTGTGCTATAGATGTCATAAATCCACTAGTATCAGATGATCCCCGAGTTTGTGAACTCCTAGAGTCGGCCCAAGAAGTGGATGAGGGAAGCCTCATCGTTCACCAAATCTGGGTCATAGGGGGTGGGATCACCACAGGCCTGGGTACCGGTAATTATAGTGCAGTCTGCAGGAGTCGTCGTCATCTCCTCGATCCTCAAGAAGTGAAAGGTCCCTGTGATGTCCCACCAGTGCTCAATCAGTGCGATAAGGAGTGGTTGGTTGGCATTTCCCAAAGACAACGTGGAGTTGAAAGGACCAAAATCGAAGGCGGCCACCAGGTTCGAGGTATGGGTTGGCATGCTGGAATACCAACACCAGATACGGGTTAGGGAATCAAATCCCTTGACGTCCTTATTCTTCCACTGAAGTAGAAGGTTTACAACATAATTAATACAAGAAAATTAAAAAGATAGTATTTAAGGCATGTATAAGAATTTAAAAGGTCTTTTATGTTAGAATGGCATACCTCGCTTGGCTAAAAAACTGAGAAATGAACCGTCGGCTCACAGAGAATAACATCCATTGGGTATGCCATCATCGGCGGTACGTAGTGCAACATGCTAGTATAGGATGCCCTATACGACTGGGATCGTACGTCGTTGGGTCAAGCCCACTGTCGTTGTTGCTATATCCTTAGGGATAACATTACCCGTCCCAATTCCTTCGGGTGCAATGCCCATCACTACCGACTTCGTAGGTATGGAATTCATAGTCTCCGTCGTCTCTGCGGTCTCTGTCATCGCATTGCCCGCAGGCCTTGCACCTCCTTTTGTCACTAATGACTCACCCACAGCTTGTGCGTTGTCATCACCGTCTCCGCCACTAACGGATCCCACCATCATGAGTACTAGGGGGATGAAGAGGAATGAAATCATGGTGATAAAGAGAGAAGCCAAAAGAAGTGAGAGAGAGAAACTGAGGGAAAGAGAGAGACCAAGAGAGAGAAAGCGACAGCCGAGATAGAGAAAGATCGAGAGGAAGAGGGAGACTGCACAGGAGAGAGGGAGAGCTAGGGTTGAAATAGAGAGAGGACATAATTCGCGAGTGTGAGAGGAAGAGGCGCGGGGTGGGGGAAGTTTATAGGTTTCAAATCTGTAAAATTCCAATTTTACCCTCGTTGACAGAATAAGAATAACGGTCGCCACTATTTTATACGTGGCCGCATGTTAAAACCAACAGCCTCTATTTCAATTACCTATTCATGCAGCTGTTACTCCTATTTAATGGATGCAGCCCTATTTCTTATGGCCATAAGGTTTACATTATATCAGTGTTCCCTTTTTGGTTTCCCCATCCGTCGGGATGATGCATCCTTTCAGTATACCCTTGCAAGTCATGTAAAGCAAAACATTTGTCCTCACCATGTTCAATGACTTACGGGTCCTGCTTATCCGACCTACAGTGGGTCTTTCTACATTGACCTGGTCCCCAAGCCAAAACCCAAGTTTTCCACTTTTGGGTGGGGCCTCCAGGCCTATTTTCACCATGTTCACGTCTAGTTGGAGACTCCGGGTCTATTTTCACCAAATGCACCTCCGGGTGGGGCCTCTAGGCCTAACCGCGCCATTTGTACCCCCGGGTGAGGCCCTTGGGCCCAATCAAAATTTATACCTTTGGGTAAGGCCTTTGGGCCTAACCGCACCATTTTCACCTCTAAGTGAGGCCTTTGGGCCTGATCGCACCATTTGCACCCTTGGGCGAAACCAGTAGGCCCGTTCTTTTGGGAACATGAACTTGAATGGTAGTAGAACTGCTGGGGCATCTCGAAACAATGATCTCAATCATTGGTTCAATGGTAGTAGAACTGTTAAATGTCACCTAAATAGTGGTAGAACCACTAGTCTATCCCCTCCAAAAGCTTGAATAGTAGTAGAACTGCTGGGGCATCTCAAAATAATGACTCAAATCACTGGTTCAATGGCAGTAGAACTGCTAGACATCACCTTAATGGTAGTAGAATCACTAGCCTTTTTCTATGGACTTGAATGGCAGTAGAATTGATGGGACATCTCAAAATAGTAACTCTAGTCGTTGGTTCAATGGCAGTAGAACTGTTAGATGTCATCTGAATGATAGTAAAACCACTAGTTCATCCCCTATAAAGACTTGAATGGCAGTAGAACTGCTGAGGCATATCAAAACAGTGATCCCGATCGTTCGTTCAATAATAGTAGAACTGTTAGACATCATATGAATGGTGGTAGAACCACTAACCTTTTCCCATGGACTTGAATGGTAGTAGAACTGCTGGGCATCTCGAAATAATGATTCTGGACGCAGGTTTTATGGTAGTAGAACTGCTAGATGTCATCAAATGGTGGTTGAACCACTGGGATAGTTATCCTGAAGGCTTAAATAACAGTAGAACTGCTGGGGCATCTTAAAATAGTGATCCCGATCGTTGGTTCAATGGCAGTAGAAATGCTAGACGTCACCTGAATGGTAGTAAAACCACTAGTCTTTTCCCATGGACTTGAATTATAGTAGAACTGTTGTTGCGTCTCGAAATAATGACTCAAATCACTGGTTCAATGGTATTAAAACTGCTAGACGTCACCTGAATAGTGGTAGAACCACTAGTCCATCCTTCCAAAGGCTTGAATAGTAGTAGAACTGTTAGGGCATCTCGAAATAGTGATCCTGGTCGTTGTTTCAATGCCAGTAGAACTGCTAGACGTTACCTGAATGGTGGTAGAACCACTAGCCTTTTTTCCATGGACTTGAATGACAATTAAACTGTTGAGACATCTCAAAATAGTGACTCTAGTCACTGGTTCAATGGCAATAGAACTGTTAGATGTCACCTGAATGGTGGTAGAACCACTAGTCCATCCCCTCCGAAGGCTTGAATCGCAGTAGAACTATTGGGGCATCTCAAAATAGTGACCCCGATCGTTGGTTCAATGGCAGTGGCACTGCTAGATGTCACATGAATGGTGGTAAAACCACTAGCCTTTTCTCATAGACTTGAATGGTTGTAGAACTGTTGCGACATCTCAAAAGAGTGATTTTGATCACTGATTCAATGGTAGTAAAACTGCAAGATGTCACCTAAATAGTGGTAAAGCTACTAGTCCATCCCCTACAAAGGCTTGAATGACAATATAATCAATGGGCGTCTTGAAACAGTGATCCCGATCTCTGGTTCAATAGTAGTAGAACTGCTAGACGTTACCTGAATGGTGGTAGAATGACTAGCTTTTTCCCAAAGACTTGAATGACAGTAGAACTGTTGGGACATCTTGAAATAGTGACTCCGGTTGCTGGTTCAATAGTAGTAGAACTGCTAGATATCACTTGAATGTTGTAGAACAACTAGTCCATCCCCTTCAAAGACTTAAATGATAGTAGAATTACCGGGGCATCTCAAAATAGTGATCCCAATTGCTAGTTCAATGGCAGTAGAACTGCTAAACATCACCTAAATAGTGGTAGAACCACTAGCCTTTTCTCATGGACTTGAATGACAGTAGAGCTGTTGGGACATCTCAAAATAGTGAGTTCGATCACTTATTTAATGGTATTAGAACTGTAAGATGTCACCTGAATAGTGGTAGAACTACTAGTGCATCCCCTCCAAAAGCTTGAATAACAGTAGAACTATTGGAGAGTCTCAAAACAGTGATCCAGATCATTGATTCAATGGCAATAGAAGTGTTAGACGTCACCTGAATGGTGGTAGTGTTGGAATTTTTATTTAAAATCAGTGTCAGACATTTTATATAATTTCTTAATAATATAATGGATTGTCTCAGTCTATTTATATATGTATTTGTGAAAAGTATATTTTAATTATTTATAATTAATATGCAGAATGTCAGTAATTATACACAGTAGAAATTCTGGTACGTAGAGTTTGTCTTACTTACAGAATATCAGAAGTCTAGTTCTTCAATAATTATTTTAGTTCACAGCCTAGATAGGGTTGACATCCTATCAGTATAATTGCGAGCACAATCTCAGTGGTTTATCTTAACCACATAAATTTGTCCGATAATTCAAGGGAAATTGTGTTCGGTACACCAAAAATGTATTGAACATGATCAAATGTGAAATTAAAGTCCATATACTGACATGATTAGGTTTATATAATTTCACAGTTTGCTCGAGAGTTCATATATTTTTAATCCCGAGAAATATTGAATGCTGACGTATTTTAATATTTTATTACTTTGAATTACTTACGGGCGAGATTCAATC
>JAUTBS010084303.1:0-20833 GCA_032361285.1 Aequorea victoria | reverse complement strand
GCTCCCAACTCTTCTGATAACTTTGTATGGTCCGATATAGCGAGGACTCAATTTTTCCTTCTTCTCGAATCGCATGATGCCTTTCGAGGGAGATATTTTTAGAAACACATGGTCTACCACTTCGAATTCTAAATCTCATCATTGGTTATCTGCATAACTTTTCTACCTGTTTTGAGCTTGCTTCAATCTCTCTCGTATCAACTTGATCATGTCAGTCATGATCTGGATTATCTATGATCCGAGCAACTTCCTTCCTCCTACTTCATCCCAACAGATTGGGTTTTGACATTTTCTACCATATAATACTTCATAGGGTGCCATCCCTATAGTCGACTGAAAACTATTGTTGTACACAAATTTGATCAATGATAAGTGATCTTCCCAACTACTCGGAAGATCCAAAACACATGCTCTAAGCATATCCTTCAAAGTCTGTATCGTCCTCTCCGACTGTCCATCGGTCTCGGGTAAAATGTTGTACTGAACTTTAAAGTAATTTCCAACGCTTCCTGTAGATTCAGCAAAAACTTGAACGTGAATCAAAAATCTCAATCTGACATTACTGATACTGGTATGCGATGTAAATGAACAATCTCGTCGATATACAATCGCGTACTTGTCCATGGAGAAAGTCATCTTAATTGGTAGGAAGTGTGCCGATTTTGTTAATCTATCGACTATCACCAAAATTACTTCATTACCCTTTGGTGATCGTGGTAGTCTAGTCACAAAGTCCATAGTGATATACTCCCATTTTCACTCAGGTATTAGCAAAGGTTGTAACAACCCTGTTGGTCTCTGATGCTCGATCTTTACTTACTGTAACAAAATCTGCCACATCTCGCTTCATTCCGTTCCAACAGTTTCATTCTTTCAAGTCTCTATACATCTTGGTGCTGCCAGGGTGCATGGTATATGCGGAGCTGTGAGCTTCATCTAGGATTTGCTTTCTCAATTCCTCGTTTTTTGGTATGTACAACCTCTGACCAAACAACAATGCATCGTCTTGAATCTCAACGTTAGTCTGGTTTTATGCTTTTATCTCTGATCTCATCTTCTTCGCCTGATCGTTTGACAACTGGAGCTTCTGAACTCGTACTTGTAAAGTTGGTCTCACTGTAAGAGTTGCTAACAAACAACCCTTCCTTCCAATCTCGAAGTTAAGTCTAAGTGTCCTCATCTTAGAATACAAATTGTTGCGTATTATTCGAACATGAGCCATAATTTTGGAAGACTTCTAGCTCAAAGCATTTGTTACTACATGGGCTTTCCTAGGATGATAGTGGATCGTACAATCATAATCCTTTATAAATTACATCCACCTTCTTTGTCGTAGGTTCATATCCTTCAGAGTGAACAAATACTTCAAACTCTGATGATCAGCATATATCTCACAGGTTACTCCGTATAGGTAGCGTCTCCACTGTTTGAGTGCAAACACTATCGCGGCGAATTCCAAATCATGGTATGGTAATTCTTTTCATGAGGTCTCAGTTGTCTAGATGCATAAGCAATAACCTTTCCATGTTGCATCAAGACACATCCCAAAACCTGGTGTGACGCATCGCTATAGATCACAAAACATTCACTCCCTGACGGAAGGGTAAGAACAAGTGATGAAACCAATCTTGATTTTAACTCTTAAAAACTTTTCTCACATTGGTCATACCATTCAATCTTTACGTTCTCTGTTACATTGGTTGACCTTCCTGAGTCTACGACAGCTTCCACCTTTTTTGAATCCAATCGAATTCCATCCCTAGATATAGTATGGCCTAGAAACAATACCTTATCTAGCTAAAATTCACATTTACTAAACTTAGCATAGGACTTATTCTCCCTTAAGACTTGCAACTAAACTTTTAAATGTTCCATATGCTCCTCCGTACTTTGAGAGTATATCAGGATATCATCTATGAACACAATCACAAACTGATCAAAATAGTTTTTAAACACTCGTCTCATCAAGTCCATGAATGCAGCGGGTGCATTTGTCAATCCAAATGGATTCACCAAAAACTCGTAATGTCCATATCAGGTTCGAAAAGTAGATTTGGGTACATCTAGATTTATTACTTTTAACTAATGATACCATGACCTCAAATCAATCTTTGAAAATACTTTGGCTTCTTGCAATTGATGAAACACGTCATATATTATGTGTAAAAGGCATTTATTCTTGACTGTGGCCCTATTTAATTATCAGTAGTCAATGCACATTCTTATGGTTCCGTCTTTCTTCTTTACAAACAACATTGGTGCTCCCCAAGGTGGAACACTAGGTTTGATGAAATCCTTATCCAACAACTCTTGTAATTGTTCTTTGAATTCTCCTAGTTTAGCGGAGGAGATCTTATAAGGCGCAATAGATATAGGTGCAGTGCCCAGATATAGGTCAATGGTAAACTCAATCTCTTAGTCTATTGGTAGACCTAATAAGTCATTGGAAAATACATTTAGAAAATCACGAATAACTGGTATCATTGAGAGACTCGATGTCGAAAACATGTGCCAAGAATTCCTCACAACCCCTTTGCAATAGTTTGGTTTCCCTGAGTGCTGATCAACACAAGGCAAATAGGTGTCCTAACTTTATCGCCTTGAAAGACGAACTCTACCTCTCTTGGAATCTTAAGAATTATTTTTGTTGTCCCAAATATCAACCTAAAGAGGGGATGAATGGGTTGATTGGCAAGTTGTAACCTTTTTAAATTTCTTTTAGAAAAATAAGTGAACTAGATACAATAACAATAAATGACAAGAACTAAAATATAAGAGAGTAGGGAAGAGAGATACACTACAACGATTTTATAGTGGTTCGGTCCTTCAGACCTACGTCCACTCCCCAAAGGCCTTGGGTATTTCAAATTCACTAATCGGATTCTTCAAAGGCGAATCGAAGCCTTGTACAATCGGGATTCTTTGTGGAGGGTGAAACGTAACCCTTACAATCAATGAGAGTAGGTAGAGTAGTGGTGATCTCCTTTGAGAGTGGATTTACAAGTAGATAGCTCACTTTACAATTCTCTCACTCTCTAATAAATAGATTACAATCAATGCTTGAGAGTAGATGATGGAAGATGAGAAAACAGAGCAGTAAATGACAATGATGAACAATGAATTTCTCAGAGAATGTTTGCTCAGTAGGTAGGTGAATGCAACAGTGATTGTTGTGTATCTTGATGTCTTCAATCTTCAAACTTGATGGCTTTTATAGCCCCTTTAAATTTTTGAACGTTGGAGGCATTAATTGCACCAAAAATATCCGTTGGAAACCCCAGATTTCAAATCTGCGATAGAAAGTGTCGACCATAAATGAGTGAGTGTCGACCCTTTTTGGACGGTACTAAAGGTGTCGACCTTTTTCTTTGCAGGGAGGAGAGAGAAATGCTGCGGTAATAAAGTGTCGACCCTTTGTAAGCAAAGTGTCGACCGTTTGATGCAAGGTGTCGACCGATCGCTGAAGAGTGTCGACCGTTCTGCTGATATGCCTTGGTGTCGACCTTTTTGAGTCTGTATGGGCGAAGGAAAGGTGTCGACCCATTCATGAAGGTGTCGACCGTTTCTTGGGCGAGAGGAGAGAGGAACGTTGCAGTAAATTAGTGTCGACCTCTTTGGGCATAGGTGTCGACCTTTCTCGTTCTTCCAAAACTGAGTACAACACCAAATTGTCGACCATAAAGAAGAGGGTGTCGACCTTTTGTGTTACAAAAGGTGTCGACCTTTTACAAAAGGTGTCGACCTTTTTACAATCTTTAATCCCAAAAAAATTGTCCATAAAAACTCCATTATAAAAACTTGTACATCCAAAATTTAATATTTGAATGAAATTGGTACCTAAAAGTCCTGTAACCTTATTAACATTGAATAAAATATTAGTACCAAATAAATTAATGAGTTGTTATCAGTCAAAACAAAAAGACGAGGTTGATTGAATAACCCTTGGGCTAACAAATAGTAAATATTGTCTTCAATGTGAATTCAAAAAGAGTGAGGAGGACGTAGATACTACAACAGGCAGGGGTAAGTCAGATCCATCAAGTCGATGAATTCGATAACGGCACCATCAATGATGCCCTCTACGTAAGGTTTTAAACGTTGACCATTTACCTTGAACATTGGCCATTACGTGGATTGTGAATTTCAACAACACCATAACCAAATACCTGAGTGATGACATATGAACCGTTCCAACGTGGGCGAAGTTTACCCAGAAAGAGGCATAATTTGGAATTGAAGATCCACACTTTTTGATTGGGCGCAAAGGATTTGCAATGAATGTACTTATCGTGAAAAGCCTTTGTCCGCACTTTTGAAAGTTTTGAACTTTTGCATGTGTCATTACGAATTTTGTCCAACTCATTGAGTTAGAGTTTTCGGGTTGATCTAGCTGCGACCATATCAAAGTTAAACTTTTTTATGGCCCAGATTGCTTTGTGCTCAAGTTCGACTTGTAAATGGCATGCTTTGCCCAAGACTAGGCGATACAAGGACATTCCGATGGATATTTTGTAAGCCGTCTTGTATGCCCATAGAGCATCATCAAGTTGGAGAGACCAATCCTTATGATCTGGTCGGGCATTCTTCTCAAGAATTCGTTTGACCTCGCGATTAGATACTTTGACTTGACCACTAATTTGCGGGTGATAGAGTGTGTCTACCTTATGGGTAATTGAGTATTTATGGACTAGTGTCTAGAAAGAACGATTAAAAAAATGTGTTCCTCCATCACTAATGATCGCCCGTGGAAAACCAAATCGACTAAAGACGTTAATTTGCAAGAATTTGAGTACCACTTTATGATCATTGGTTTTGGTGGCTATCGCCTCTACCCACTTTGAGACATAGTCAACTGCGACTAGAATGTACTCATATCTAAAAGAGGAAGGGAAGGGATCCATGAAGTCAATGCCCCATACGTCGAAGATCTCGACTAACAAGATAGGGTTGAGAGGTATCATGTCTCGGTGGGAAATGTTATCTGTCTGTTGGCATCATAAGTATTTTTGACAGAATTTCTGGGCATCTTTGAAAAGAGATGGCCAGTAAAAACCACATTGCAAGACCTTAACGACAACTTTCTTTCTACTGAAATGACCACCACATGCGAGAATGTGACAAAATATTAAAATGGTATGAAACTCACACTTAGGGACACACTGCCGAATGACCTGATCAGGGCATTATTTAAAAAGGTCAGGATCTTTCCAAATATAGAATTTCACTTGGGAGAAAAAACGATCTTTATCTTGCTTAGACCAAGTAGATGGGACTTCGTCAACAAAATGGGACATCCTTGGCTAGAAGGTCACACAAGAGTTTGAAAATTTTACTGAAATCCTTAATGAATCGCTGGTAAAAACCAATGTGTCCTAAAAATGATCAAATTTGTTTGATAGAAAAGGGGGGTGAAAGTTTAGAGATCAGGTCAATTTTGTCTTTATCAACTTTGATTCCCTTCTTGGACACGACATGTCCTAAGACAATACCCTCTTGAACCATGAATTGTCTCTTTTTCCAACTCAGCACCAAATTGGTCTCCTTACAACGTTGAAGCACTTTAGCAAGATTGGTGAGACAAACTTCGAATGACATTTTAAAGACTGAAAAATCATCCATGAAGATCTTGAGAAACTTTTCCACCATGTCAAAAAAGATGGACATCATACACCTTTGAAAATTTGTTAGTGCATTGCATAGTCCAAACGGCATACGCTGGTAAGCAAAAGTGTCGAAAGGACAGGTGAAGGTAGTTTTCTCTTGGTCATCGGGATGGACAGGAACTTGGTTGTATCCTGAATAACCATCTAAAAAGTAATAAAAACTCTGCTCGGCTAACCGTTCTAGGATTTGATCTATGAATGACAATAGAAAATGATCATTCCTAGTCATGGAATTCAGTTTTCGGTAGTCGATGCACACACGCCAACCAGTAGTTATGAGTGTAAGAATCAACTCACCTTTCTCATTAGTCACAACAGTGAGGCCAGACTTCTTTGAAACTACCTGTGTTGGACTCACCCACTTACTATCAGAATTTGGATAAATGATACCCGCATCCAACAACTTAACCACCTTTTTCATGACTACCTCCTTCATGTTAGGATTTAGCCTTCTTTGCATTTCGCGAGATGGTTTGGCATTATCTTCACAATGAATGCGATGCATGCAAATAGAGGGGTCAATGTCTTTCAAGTCAGCCATATACCACCTTATAGCATCCTTGTGCTTGTTAAGCACAACTAAGAGTTGGTTTTCTTGTCCTATAGACAAGTCAGATGCAATTATGACTAATAGGGTGTCATTAGGTCCGAGAAACACATATTTGAGTGATGCTGGTAAGGACTTCAACTCGAGCTTTGGTGGTGCTTCTACAGAGGGAATGACTGGTTCACTCGAAAGAGGAGGCAATAGTTCATCCTTGGCTTACCATGAGAATGAATTCAAAAGAGGAGTGGAGTCTAGTAAAGAATTCACATTCTTAATGGATTGGCCTATGTTAAAATCATCACCAAAATGGGCTAAACATGCTTCTAGAGGATCATTGGCAAGAATATAAGGAAATATTTCTTTAACCAACTCATCAACAATATTGATTGCAGAGCAATCTACCTCTTAAGGAGGTTGTCGAGAATTACTAAAAATATTAATCCAAATCTTTATGTTACCAAAGGACACATCCATCACTCTTGTTCTACAGTTAATGCAAGCATTGACTATGGCCAAGAAAGGTCGACCTAGGACGACTAGTGTTTATCTTTTTAGATTTTGTATTGGTTTCATATCAAGTACAAAAAAATTAGTAGGAAAGAAGAACTTATCTACCTTGACAAGGACGTCTTCTATTATCCCATGAGGTACCTTAACGGAGCGATCGGCTAACTGCAAGGTCACAGCGGTAGGCTTCAACTCAGCAAGGTCAAACTGTTCATAAATAGATTATGAAAAGAGGTTCACACTTGCTCTAAGATATAAAAGCGCCCCATGTTCAACTTCAAAATTAATTTCACCTTTGGTCCTATTCAAAACAGAAAACTTCAAAATTAATTTTGCCTTTGGTCATGTTCAATACATTCCTGGTGTACCAGACACAATTTCTCTTCAATTACCGAACAAATTTATGTGATTAAGATAAACCATTGAGATTGTGTCCACAACTATACCGATAGGATGTCAACCGTATCTAGGCTGTGAACAAATTAATTATATAAGAACTGGACTTCTGATCTTCTGTAAGTAAGCCAAGCTATACTTACCAGAATTATTACTATGTATAATTAACGACATTTCATATATTAATTATAAATAATTAAAATACTTTTTTCACAAACACACATATAAAAAGGCTTAGACAATCTATTATATTATTATTAAAATAAAATAAAAAATCTAAAACTGGTTTTATATAAAACCCCAACAGTTCTGTGGTCTAAGTTACTATATATTATGATCTAAGTATACGTATAAACTTAAAAATGAACTAAGTCTATATAATTATATCTTGCGTAAAGATTGTCTTTTGACACAGAGGAGAAATTTTTGGGCATGAGGAGAACGTGACATGGAAGAATATCTAGCACATGATCATTGTATGGGAAGTAGGTCTTAGATTTGCATTTAGATAGATAAACCCTTATCATGCTAATGTTATACAAGTATCTTAAACTCTAGTTGCTCGGAGACAAGGTCATTCGATGAAAAATGTATTAGAGCTTGTCTTTTCTCGATAATACGTTGTACTAGTGACTTTTAACTCGTAGCATACTAAGATTATCCTACCTCATACTTCCAAGACAAAGTTGTCGACATCCTAGATCAATCGTCTATGTATTAGTCATGAGGAAGGAATTCCTATTTAAAGGGTAATTGATGAGATTGCGCGTAAAATGAAGACACTATTAAAAGCTCTAGGATTACTAGTGAAGGACGCATGAATCCATTCATATGATTCTATCATTGATTATAACAAGATGTTTTATGTAGACACATTGTGTGTTCCCTACAATTGAAATTCTTTATGATATCTTTTCTTCTTAAGTCTGTTGTCATTGTAAAGCAATAACTATCGAATTGTAATAAACTCTTCTTGATCCAATTGAAGATTACTCTTGGACAATTTTTCTCACTCAAAAACCTTAAATCTTGATCGTGTATTCAGATACCTAAAACCTTGAGACCCTTTCTTTTCTTGAGTCAGGTACCCTTGTAATCATTTGTTTTGACCACCTTTGAATCCTTGTTATGATCATTGTTTTTTCTTAAGATCCTGATGGCTTACTCTATTATAAGAGTAATCTTGTGAGTTATTTACTCTTTAAACTTTATCAGGAGACTAGACTTGGTTATTTGAATTGGTGCGCGTTTGGTTGACATAGCCTTAGTGCAAAATATCTAGTTTGACTACCCATCGTTTAACGCCACTTTCTTGAGGATTAATTGTAGACAATTGATTTGAATAATGAGAATCCTTTCAGAAAGATTTGAGAATCCTTCCAAAAATATTTGATGTATTGTTCTTACGATATCTCTTGTTCGTCTATATGTTGAACCATTAGACACGGATTTGTTCACCTTTCAATTATGAGTTTTTACCATGGATTGCCAAGAGTACCTCTAAACCGCGTAGTGAATCTCTCTTTTGGGTTATAGGACTTTAACTAATATCTATGACAATGCCGAACACTACGTCTATCAAGCTTGTGGAATTGAAAGTTAAGTTGCTTAAGTCAGTATAGAGGGGATTCATAAGATCAAAGACATTACCATAGAGCACACCGAATCTATTCACTAGAAAGATAGAAAGACCACTGAGACTATGCATCCAACATCTAATTAGACAACTAGACAGTGTTATGACAAAAAAAAAAAAAAGAAACACAAACCACCTCCGAGGACCGCTGACTAGTTCAACTAACTAAGAGTCTGGAGATGCTACTTTGAGATCGATCTCCGATCTGGTTATCATTAATTGCGAGTCAAATAAGGACGATATACTGAATACAACAATCTGAACTTGATATGATAATTACAAGCTTGTGGTGATGTTTATGAGTCTGATAAACAGAATTTTCATGCCATACTTGGACCAATTTATTGTAGTAATTATTGAAGATATTTTGAAGTATTCATTGTCGGAGGATGAGCACGAGCAACAATTGAACAAAATTTTACAAGACTTGAGAGAGAACCAATTATATGTGTAGGCAAGTGAGTGTGAATTCTAAATTGAATGAAGTAAGTTCTTGAGACATGTTGTGTCTGAAAATAGAGTTTTGATTGATCCAATTAAGGTGTTTTCAACAAAAATCAATATTAAAAAAAATGAGGTTCTTTAGAATTGACCGATTATTATAGGAGATTTATTTAAGAGTTCTCTAACCTAACTAAATCGATGGTTCATTTGAAGTATAGATGAGTAAAGTCTGTTTATAATAAAAGATTGTAAAGAGTTATTTTTAGGAACCCAAGACGAGGTGGATTAATGCCCCAATGTTGATTGTTCTAAAATAAGGCGTAGTGTACACGATGTATTGAGATGTTTTCAAGAAATTATTTAATCGTGCAATAGCTTAAGATAAAAGAGTAATAGCATATGGTTCGAGGCAGCTAAAACCACATGAAAAGAATTATATGACACGTGATTTGAAGTTAGTAGTATTAGTATTTGCTCAGAAGTATTGGTGTCATTATTTATATAAAGAATAATTTGAGATCGTTATGGACCACAAAAGTTTGAAGTACTTATTCACACAAAAAGATCTAAATATGAGGCATCAAAGTTAGATGGAGTTCCTTAAAGACTATCAATTCATTTAGGTTTATCATCCGAGTGAAGCTAATATTGTTGTCGACACCTTAGTAGGAAGTACAGAGGTCTTGTAGCTTATATGGCTTTGAAAGATTGAAAGATGATGATAATGGTAAAGGTTGTTCTTGAACTCAATAAGGGTGGTAGGAGAATTTTTCTAGATAAATACGTTATTGTTGCAATAAAATCTTGGATGCACATAAGATAGAACGAGTATTGGACTTTATAAATTATCGAATGCCTAGAGGTGGAACTTCTACCGATTAGAGTGAAACTGGTGCGAGTTTGAGATTTTTCAAAAATTAGTTATACCTAACATTGATAAATTATGAGAGAGTACTAGAGGAATTTCACCAATCAAGTTTTATAGTTGATTCTAGAGGAGATGAAATGTACTAAGGTCATCAAAAGAGCTATGCTAACGGAAAGACTATGCTGGTGACATCGAATGTTGAAGATCACGTATTTTTTTACATTGTCGGAGAGTTGTTTGTTTTAGATGAAAGGAAAAGTTGCCACCATGGTATCTTGGACTATTTAAAAATCTTGTAGAACGCCGGAAAGGTGATTTACCGCTTGGTCATAGTAAGGATGAGTTTTTCCTTTAATCTTTATTTCACAACAGACATGAAAGGATATATCTTATTCTGCCCATATCATTAGTTGTAAAGTTACGAAGTATCACATGGCTTGTAAAGCGAGGTCGATAAAAGATTAGGAGAACAACAAGGGAAGAGCTTGCACGTCAAAGCGTTATAACATGTACGAATTTCATGGTCTCACCAAAGAGTTGGGAGGTTCAACTCAGGACAAAAGATGTTAGGCATATCAGTTGGCACAACTGTATGAAGCTGGAGTCATGACCTTAAATTTCGAGGACGAAATTTTTATAAGGGGGATAGATTGTAAAGACCCGAGTTTTCATAAAACCTAATCTAGGCGTAAATTCACCCTAATGGTGCAAAAGAAGTTCAAACCCTATATTTAACTTCCAGTAAACCCTAAAGATGCTAGAAACAAAACCTCATGAAATAAACTAATGAACTTAGGTACTAAGAAGGAAACTTAGTCTTTCAATTTGATCAAGCAAATAAACAACCAAAAAGAGAAGTTATGGGCTAGGACCCAAAATGGAGATTTAAGCTCAAGAACTCATGAATTAATTTAGTAGACCCAAATTAAATTTTAAAAGCCCAAATTAATAATTTATGGCCCAATTAAATATGTAGTCCATGAAAACTTCAAAAGGGTCCAAAAATTAATTCAAAAACCAAAATGAGGCCCACATCAAATTATTAACATTAATAAATGAAAAAAAAGATTATCAAAAGACAAAAATGCCCTTGGCCGGCCCACTCTCTCTCCTCCAAGAGAGAATGTTGACTTGACGTAATTAAAAAAAAGAAAAAAACGTAATAGGAAGATGATGGGTCATTTAACCAAGTTTAGAAGCAACATTCCTTTCACTCACCACCCATTTCCCTCATGATTAAATACTTGTAGAAAAAATACATATACACAAAAATACACCTCATGAGGAGAAAAAAGTATGACATGACAAGTTAAAAGATAAAAATGAAGGAAGAAAGACTGAAATAGGAAAATGGTCAACAAAAGAGGAAAACTTATAAAAATAAGTTTCCTACCTAATAAAGAACAATTATCCCATACATAAATAGAAATACAGACACATGTGTATACCCCAAAAGAAGAAGAATATATGAAGGAATTAATTAGAAAAAATAAACCAAGAGAGAATAGTAACATTATAAGACCTTAGGAAGACTTTTTTTTTCTTCCAAAAATCACATTAGCTCATCATGAAGATTATTCTTCCAAGAAACACCACTATTCTCCTTAAGTCATCATGTACTCTCTTGGAATATTTTCTTTCTAAAAATACTATCATGCTTGAAGTGACTAAAATTAGAAAAAAGAAATAGTGCCATGAAAAGACCTCCGGAATACTTTCTTTCCCAAAAACTCTTTTTCTCATCATGAGAATTATTCTTCCAAGCATGGCCATCATCCCTATTAGGTCATCATGTACCTCTTTAGGAAGATTTCTTTCCAAAAAATATCATCATGAACGAGGTGACAAATTGAAAGACAATTCAAGAAAAAAAAAGTCTTGAAAATATTTTGGAAACTTTCAAACTCAACCTCATGCCTATATAAAGGACCCTTCCTCCCACACTTTAAACATTTTCTCTCACCCTCTCTCTCTCTAAAATTCCTCCAAGAAGAAGAAGAGGAAGAGAAGAAAAGGAGGAGAAGAAAAATGAGGAGAAGAAAAGGAAGAAGAATGAAGGAAGAAGAAAAGATGGATAAAAGAAAGAACTAAAGCTAAGGTCTTGAATGTCTAGATCAAGACCAACCAAGTAAGAAACTTCTTTAAAACTTTTCACTTCTCCCCTAATATCATCTTCTTATCTCTAACCCTCTCTAAGATAAAAAAAAGTATGAATAAGAATGAAGATGAACTAAGAGAACAAGAAAAGAAAGTAGTAAGGAACCTTGTTCTAGAAAAACTTTTCATTGATCAAAGAAAAAGAACAAATAATGTAAGAGATAATTGGTACCTTATGATGAACATGTTGTGTTTTTATGATGTGTTTAGACAAGTCTTGGATGTGCTAAAATATGAGAAGTATGATGATACTGTGTGAATATTGGAATTATCTCAAAACAGTGTGGTTTTTAAGCTATCTTGGGAGTTTTTGTGTTAAGAAAATATCTTCTAAATTAAAATATGTTTCAAATAGAATTATTTTAGAATGTCTTGAGTGTGTGTGATTCGTGGTTGGACCCAAAAATATATTTTTGACTATGCCATTTTTGAAGTTTCTATGAGAGTGAGGCAACAGAACAGATAACTTTGAACATTTATAGAATATTCTAGACAAATCCCCTTGAGACGAGCCACCTATGGAAAGAAATGTCTATGAGTCTAGTTTCACCCAAAATTTATAAAACGTATTTTCGTTGGGCAGATTTTGAGATATTCAGTTTCTCCCAAACGGACTCCTTTTTTGACAAAAATATTTACACGAATTTTTAACCCCTTCTGTGTTCACAACCAGTTCTCGGCTACTTCATGAAACATTTAGGTAACACAATAATCGAACTCTTTGTAAGTTTTTAGAATCTTCCAGTGAGGTTTAGTATTTTTAAAGTATTTTTGAATCACTGTGGCAGAATCTGGAATTCTGTGTTTTGATGAAAAGTGTTGTGTTTAAGTCATTACCCTACTCCTATATCATGTTTGTTTCATTTCAATATCACTCATGATTATTAATGAGCTTGTATGACTATGATATATGTTGTATGATCTTTAGACTTGTGTCATAAATATCAATCATGCATGGCCTAAGTCTGGGGTTAGGGTATCCACCTTGTGTCTAGCTTGACTAGGTTTGGTTCTTGATGTAATATTGTTGTGTTGGACAAGTTCACATGGTTTGTGACTTGGGTATGGTTCCTTTTTGTTGGATTTGTTTAGTTTTCCTTTCATGATATAACCTTCTGATGAGTACGGTTGTTACTTTGGTGCACCGAGTCTGACTTATGAACTTAACACGGGCTACTCCATTAGTACTCGTTAGAGTGGTGGTAATGGGGCAAGATTGGCAATGAACTGAGTTCAGACTCTTAGCCTGGCTGAACCCCACAGTCCTTGGGAAATTTATGAACTAGTAAAGTACGTCACTCGCTACGGGTCATAGTGTGATAGGGCGGGTCTTAAGATTGGTTCTAGCCGGGGGCTCGTATGAACTGGTAGGCATTTAACCTGCTATGATTCATAGGCTACCCATGGCGAACCGGATCGTGATGCTTTGGGTGTTTTATTGCAAAAGTCATGAGAAGTCTAACGATCAGTTCAAGCCGGGGACTCGTATAAACTGGATGAGTATCTAACTCGCTGTGAATCATAGACCTACTTATGGGGGATCAGATCGGGACGACTTGTGTCTTCGGGTAGTGTGATCCTTTCAGCGTAAAGGAACCTTTATCATGAATCAAAGTTCCGTCAACATGCATATCATACATTGTTATAAGTGTGCTCCTATGTATTATGTATTAGAAATGTAGAGTTTTTGGGGCTTTCTTTCTGGGCTTTGCAGCTCTTGGCGTTTTATGCCAGGAAATGAAGACGAAACGATAACGAAAAAATTCACCGAGGAATACGTGGAGCCATGGCTCACATGAGAATGCAGCGGCTACAACAGAAGATTAGATCATATGATAGAGTCTCTTTTAATTTTGTCAGAATGTAATCTACAGTTTAAACAAGTTGCACAAATGTGTATAATTGAAAACACTATTATCTTATGATAAATATTAAGTTATGATTAATGGTTGATGTTAGTATAACCCTATGTACTATAAATACGTCTCTTGACGAACTAATTTTTAGAGCGTCACATGAACAAATCATGTTCGAAGGATGAATTCTCTTTGCCTAACATTGGCACCCTTATTCACTCCACTATCGGACACCATATGTTCTCCTTCATGGATGGCTTCAACAGCTACAACCATATCAAGATGGCTCTAGAAGATGCCTCTAAGACAGTCTTTCAAACTCTAGTAGGAAACTTCTTCTACATGGTGATGTCGTTCGACTTAAAAAATGTCAAAGCCATATACACACGGGCAATGACAACCATCTTTCATGACATGTTGCACAAGGTTTTGAAATTTTACATTGATGATTTGGTCGTTAAGTCTAAGGAGGAGAACAACCACCTTAAGGATCTTTAAAGGGTGTTCGACCGATGCAGGCGCTACCACCTCTGGATGAACCACCTCAAGTGCACTTTTGGCATCACAGTTGAAAAATTCTTGGTTTGCGTCATGCACTGTCATGACATTGATTCGGATTGGGAAAAGCTCTTTGACATAAGAGAGATGCCTCGCCCTATTAATGTTAATGAGCTGAAGACATTCTTAGTGCGAGCATCCTACTTAAGAAGATTCATTACCGTCGTGGGAAGATCACTTAGCCTTTTAGTGCCTTATTGAAGGGACCAAGTTTTAATGGAAGGGAGAGCACTAGAAGGTGCTAGACCTCGTGAAGGCTACTCTAACTTTTCCTCTCACAATGATTCACTCAACCCGAAAAATGACTTCTCTTATATATTATCTAAATTTGTTAGCTCAAGAGATGGATGGAGTTGAGCGACCAGTTTATTATATCAGTTGGGTCATTCAAGAAGTAGAGGCGAGATACTCCTGTGGAGCTGCATTGCTTGGCTCTAGTGTTTGCTGCTCAAAAGCTCTGCCTATACTTGTTAGCATACATCATTCACATTGTCACTAAGTGCGATCCGATTCGATATCTTCTAACTTGGTCGGCTTTAGCCTAGAGACCGGGCAAGATGGATCTTGTCTCTTGTTGGGTATGAAATCATTTACAGAGCTCCAAAGGTGGCGAAGAGCCAATGTGATCTGCTTGCTCACTTCCCTAGCGGCAAGTACGAGCCACCTTAAGAAGAACTACCCGAGGATGATTTTCAAGCAGTTGAGGTAACATGTGAAGGCGAGTGGAGCCTTAGTTTTGACGGTTCATTTGTTGGGGGAGGAGGTGGTTTTGGCATCGTCTTGACTTTTCCACAAGGTGTCAAGGTCAACTTGTCCTATAATTTGTAATTTGAATGCTCCAATAATGAAGCTGAATACGAAGCTCTAACTTTGATTTTGATGGCCGCCCTCAACCTGAGGTAACTTTCCATGCATTAAAGGTGACTCAAAATTGGTGGTGAAGCAGACCAATGGAGTGTACGCCATCAAAGAACCGGTGCTAGCTTCGTACAAAAGTATTGTGTAACATCTCATGGACAGATTCAACACTGTAAGAGTATAGCATGCACCTCGCTCCATTAATCGCCACCCGAATGCATTGGCCACTTTAGCCTCCAAGGTAGATGCGTCAAAAGGCCCTACTCAGATTGAAGTTCTCAAACACATAATGCTTTGCTCAGTGACAAAAATATTGCTAGAACATGCTCAAAAGATTGGAGACCTCCCATAATGGCTGAGCTCATGACCCCCACAGGCCAAGTACCATCAAACACTTCACCGTTTATCAAGGGGTTCTCTATTATTGTGCTATTGGAAGAGACTTGGCTCATTGTGTGGACATGAAAGTGGCAAGGATCAAGTTGCGATTTATTCACGAGAAATCTTACTAGATGAGCGACACTAGTCTCTACTGAAGGCTCCACAGGTAAGGTTACTATTGTTCTACCATGGCCAAGAAAGCCAATAAGCTACAAGGCAATTGTTTGAAGTGCCAAGAGTCCCCCTCCAAAACCAAATGCAACTTTATCGATACTCCACCCGATTGACGTCAACCTTGCATCAATTATTTAATCAAGGGATCCTTGTCGACGAACATGACAGATTCAGATATAGTAAATGTCACACCCCAACTCAGGAGCAGTGACCGGCCATGAATCATGGGCCTTGGCACATTGAACGAAGAAAGCCTTAATCATTCAAACAGTGAACAATATGTTGAAAGATCTAAATGCATGGGATTTATCAACCAAAAGTCCATAATAATCCGTGTGGGACACAAACAGCCCATAATGTCACAATCAAATATGTTATTCCAAACAACTCATAATCAGATAATTGTTTCAATGCGGAAGCATAATGCATGTCATAAGATGTCTTAAGCCTGAATCTCACGAAGCTACCGAATCCATCAACTAGCTTCTTCACTGGTTACCTGAAATGTTTAATTGCAACGTCAGCTAAAGTTGGTGAATGAAAGCATGCATAATAATATACAGTTCAAAAGCTGGGAATTCAAAATATCTTGTATTTCAACATAATCATGGTAAGAGATACCTAGTATAAACAAAAAAAATAGTGATAACACAACCCATCTTTTCTTCTTTGTCAAAATATTTATTTATTTTTCTCATGATCTCGATATCAAGACGAGTCATCAACATATATCTCAAACTGGGCATGAGAGGTGTCAACAACATACTCGGGACATAAACATGTCAACAATATAATCAAGACATAATAATGTGAATAATAGTATAGCGATATGATCATCAATCAATACGGTGAGAAACCATCAACAATCATAGGAACTTCCTGGGTAAAATAAGTAACCAATGCCAATATAAATAGTACTCGGGGCAGCTTTGGCCCGTTGAATCTAACATCGAACATAGAGTCATCTCAGGATGACGTTTGGGTATTTTTCCTAGATGATTCAGTTTTGGTCACCAGAAGCCCTGGACCGTCCCTTAAACTGTTGAGCACCTAAGGTCACCACGAGATTCAAACCGGATCTTTTTCCTAGCGGTCAGAGTCACCTCCGTAGAGGGTTTTCCCCTGGAATTCCGCATGGTCCCAAAAGAAATCACATGATCACACCATAATAGATAAAAAGCCTTTTGTATATCATATAAGATAAAACATTTGTACTATGATTTTCATAAGAGAGTTCTATAGCAGTATCATAAAAGAATTTGGAAACATATAGATTTCTTTTCTAAAATAATTTGGAGATACGAGGAATTTGTTGAAAATAAATAGCATGATAAACCATTCACCTGAAATCCAATGAAAGCACAATATGCAACAACAATAGCAATGTAGGGATCCTCGTCACCCTGATTTATTCAATGTAATAGATCATAATCAATAATTAATACTAATTAAACTGGATTCAATTACCAAATGAAATCTCTCCCCGTTTATAAGTTTTGAAGTTTGTTTCAGGTGTTAAGTTTTGTTTCAGGTGTTAAGTTAATCATTAATTGATTTAAATTATCATTAAATTAATACCCAAAGAGAGCCTTAGCTTTATAATTGATACATGAAGGTTTTTAGGAATTTTGACATTTTGAGTCGACACAAAGGGTCAACAAGTCGACTCAACAGAGAAGACTCTTGGTAAAAAGGTCTCACGGGCGACCATGAGTTGACCCAAGGCAGGCCATGAGTCGATCCAAAGGTAGCAACTCTCGGTATATAACACAACAGACGACTGTGAGTCAATCCAAAGGTATAGTGAGTCGACCCAAAGCAGGGTGAGCTGAGACAACTCGTCTTTAGTCGGCCAAAATAGACATGAGTCGACTCAAGGCAAGAGTGAGTCGACCCAAGTCCCACAGGTGATCATGAGTCGACTCAAAGGGCTCATGAATCGACCCAAGGAACACCAACATCAGTGACTATGAGTCGACTCAAAACATGAATAAGTCAACCCAAGGCCACTCTGAGTCGACCCAAGACAGGAGTGGGTCGACCCAAGTGAATGCTTGAGAAAGAACCAAGACCTCACCATCATGAGTCGACCCAACCTCCACGTGAGTCAACCCACAGTTGAAGAACCCAAGTTCTAACGGACGTGAGTCGACTCAACCTCAAGGTGAGTCGACCCAAAGTTGTAAACCAGAGTTTTCATGGCGTGAAATCTTGGGATTTTTGAGTTTTTTTTTATTCTGTCTTTAATCTTATTATTTATGTTTATTTTCTCATAAACCGAATGATATATATATACACAACCGTATATATGTGATGTATTTTTATATATAGATCTTTCTGTTGTAATACATATATATATATGATTGTATATTATATATATATGTATCAATAAATATATCTGGATCTATCTTGTTTTCAGCCTGTGTATGATACATACATATATATATATATGCTTGTAATCAGATGAAGATTAAGTTTTTAACAGTTATTTACATATATATATAATAGCTGTGATATATACATATATATCTATTTATATACAACGGTGAAACAGAGGGCGTGGGGGACGGACCAGAGAATAGAGAAAGAGATGATCGATGAAGATGCTGGCACTGGTGATGGTTGGCAACGCCGGCGACGAGGGAAATCGCTGGTGGTTGCGTCGGTGGTGGTGGGTTGCGCTGGCAGCGCTGTGGCAGCAGTGCTGGACAGAGGGATGGCCGAGAGGGAGAGGGAGCGATGATGGAGAGAGATGAGGGTTCTAAGGAATGGGACCACGTTTTAAAAAAATGATAGCAGATTTCCAGGGATCACATCCCACAAATCTCTCATTTAGTTCTACCTTGCTATATTTTTAAACCTATCCAACTGTCACCACCAACCAACGATTTTCTGTTACTTCAACAGAGAATCTTTCTATTTTATATTCTGAATTTGTCTCATCTTTTTTTATGTTATTATTATTATCATTATTCTTTTATCATTATCATTATTTAATTTCAGAATATTTACTAATTTTAATTAACTCGTCTTAAATTAATTATTTTTACTTTAATAATTTATGGTTAAATTTTTGAGTTTTACATTCTTCCCCTCTTAAAAAAATTTCGTTCTTGAAATTATAATACTAACCTTGCGGAAACACATGTGGATAACGTTTGCGAATCTCATCTTCGCGTTCTCACGTGGCCTCTTCCACTTTATGATTTCGTCATAGGATTTTGACGAGCCAAATCTGCTTATTTCGTAGAATCTTTTTTTTAGTGTCAAGAATCTGAGCGTGCTCCTCATAGGTCAAATCTTTACGAAGTCGAAGTGGCTCATAATCCATCACATGCGTCAGACTATAGATGTACTTCCTCAATATCGATACATGAAACACATTATGTATCCCCGTGAGACTAGGCGGCAAAGCCACACGATAAGCCAACTCACCAACTCGATCTAGGATCTCAAAAGGTCCAATATATCGAGGACTCAACTTTTCCTTCTTGCCAAAGTAAATAATTCCCTTCCAAGGTGAAACCTTTAGAAATATCATATCTCCAACTTGAAATTTCAAGTCTCTCCTATGTAAGTCGGCATAACTTTTTTGTCGACTTTGAGCTGCTAAAAGCTTATTCCGAATCGTGGCAATCTTTTGAGTGGCATCTCCACCAGATCGGGTCTAAAGAGCTGTCTTTCTCCTACCTCATACCAACACAAAGGGGATCTAAATTTCTGTCCATATAATGCTTCATACGGTGTCACTCCCAAACTCGAATGATAACTGTTGTTATAAGAGAACTCCATCAGTGGTAATTGATTATCCCAATTACCTTTCCACTCTAAAGCACAAGCCCTCAATATATTTTCTAATGTCTAAATAGTTATCTCTGATTGTCCATCTGTCTGCGGGTGATAAGCTGAACTAAAATCTAATCGAGTATCCATAGCAGTCTACAAGACACCCCAAAACATAGATACGAAACGTGGGTCACGATCTGAAACAATCAAAAGAGGTGAATCGTGAAATCTGACAATCTCCCTCACATACAACTGTGCTAAACGATTCAAGGTATATGTCATCCTGATAGAAATGAAGTGCGCTGACTTCGTAAGTCGGTCCACTATCACCCAAACATCGTCATGGCCATTACACGTACGAGGCAAGCCAGACACAAAATCCATCGTGATATTCTCCTACTTCCACTCGGGTAGTGGTAAAAGTTAAAGTTTTTATGCCGGCCTTTGATGTTCGACCTTTTCCTGCTGATAAGAAAGACATTGCGCTACGAACTCTGCTATATCCCGCTTCATCCCATTCCACCAGAAATATCCTCGAAGATCTCTATACATTTTAGTACCTCCCGAATAAATGCTATACCCAGAACTATGAGTTTCAGTCAGAATCTCATTCCTCAATTCACTACTGGCAGGTATGCACACCCGATCTCTGAATTTAAGAACTCCATCGTCACTGCTGCTAAAATATTTAACCTCACCTTTGTACAACTCTTCCACATTCCTCTTGCATTGAAGATCATCTCGTTGAGCTACACGGATTCTCTCCAGCAAGGTCGGCCTCACTATCAACTGACTACACAAGGCCATTTCTCCACATTGCAGTATCTCTGCTCCCATCCTCCTCAAATCATATACTAAATAATGTTGAACTGTTAATGATACCGAGCTACCTCCCGAAAACTTCATACTCAAAGCATCTGTCACCATGTTTGCTTTTCCCGAATGATAAAGTATCTCGACATCGTAGTCCTTCAATAGTTCAAGCCATCGCCTTTGCCTCAA
>JAUTBS010084192.1:0-13106 GCA_032361285.1 Aequorea victoria | reverse complement strand
TAAATTAATTTAAATTATCATTTTAAACTGATGCCCAAACAGGGTCTAGGCATTAGAATTAATTTTAGAAACTTTTTCTTTCTCTAATTAATCAATTAAATTATTTAATTAATATTTTGTCTTAGAATTTTAAAGATTTTACCGGGTTTTACAATCTCCCCCCCCTTAAAAGAATTTTATCCTCGAAATTAAAGCTAACCTTAAGGAAACAAATGAGGATAACGTTCGCAAATCTCGTTCTCGCATTCTCATGTTGCCTCTTCTACTTTATGATTCCGCCAAATGATCTTGACAATGAGAATCTTCTTGTTCCATAGAACTTTATCTTTCGTATTCAAAATCTGTACTAGTTGCTCCTCATACGTCAAATCCTCACGAACTTGAAGCGGCTCATAATCTATCACATATGTCGGGCTATGAGCGTACTTTCTCAACATCGAAACATGAAACACATTATGTACCTCGGTGAGGCTGGGTGGCAAGGCTACACGATACGCCACCTCGCCAACACGATCAAGAACCTCGAAAGGTCCAATATACCGGGGGATCAACTTTCCCTTTTTACCAAAACGGATAATTCCTTTATAAGGTGAAACCTTGAGGAATACCCTATCACTAACAGAAAATTCTAAGTCTCTTCTACGTGAATCGGTATAACTCTTTTATCGACTTTGGGCTGCTAACAACTTATTGCGAATAACGACAATCTTCTGAATTGCATCCTCTACTAAATCTGGTCCAAAAAGTTGTCTCTCACCAACTTCGTACCAACATAACGGGGATCTACAATTCTGCCCATATAAGGCTTCATACGGTGCTACCCCCAAACTCGAGTGATAATTGTTGTTGTAGGAGAATTTCATCAATGGTAATTGATCGTCCCAATTACCTTTCTATTCCAAAGCACAAGCTCTCAACATATCTTGTAACGTCTGAATAGTCCTTTCTGATTAGCCATCGGTTTACGGGTGATATGCTGAGCTGAAATCCAATCGAGTACACATGGTTGACTGCAGGGCACCCTAAAACTTTGAGACGAACCGAGGGTCTCGATCCGAAATAATAGAAACAAGTGAACCATGAAGTCGTACAATTTCTCGCACGTACTGCTGCGCTAGACGATCCAAAGAATAAGTCATTTTGATGGCGATAAAATGAGCTGACTTCGTAAGACGGTCCATTATAACCCAAATTGCGTCGTGTCCACTACGTGTATGAGGTAAACCAGATACAAAATCCATCATGATGTTCTCTCATTTTCACTCGGGTAGTGGTAATGGTTGAAGTTTCCCCGCTGGTCTTTGGTGCTCGATCTTTACTTGCTAATAGGTACGACACTGCGCCATGAATCCCGCTATATCTCATATCATGTCGTTCCACCAGAAGTGCTCTCAAAGATCGATTTACATTTTTATTCCTCCCGGGTGAATGTTGTACCCCGAACTATTAGCTTCGGTCATAATCTCTTTCCTTAGCTCTTCGTTAGCAGGTACACACGCTCGATCCTTGAATTTAAGAACTCCTTCATTGCTGATGCAGAAATCCTTGCCTTCATCCTTGTGCAACTCGTCCACATTCTTCTTGCATTGTAGATCATCCTGCTGAGCCATACGGATTCTCTCCAATAATGTCGATCTCACGGCCAATTGATAACACAAGGCAGTCTCTCCATGCTCTAGAAATTTCACTTCCATCCTTCTCAAATCTTCTAACAAGTGGTGTTGAACTGTTAATGCCGCTATGCTGCCTTCCAAAGATTTCCTGCTCAAAGCGTCAGCTACAACATTTGTTTTTCCCGAATGGTAATGAATCTCGACGTCGTAGTCCTTCAATAGTTTGAGCCATCATCTTTGCCGCAAGTTAAGCTCTTTTTGCGTGAAAATGTACTTTAAACTTTTGTGGTCGGTGTAGATCTTGCAAGATTCCCCATATAAATAATGTCGTCATATTTTTAGCACGAAAATAATAGCTGCCAACTCCAAATTGTGCGTAGGGTAGTTATTCTCATGAACCTTTAACTGGCGTGAATCATAAGTTATCACATTGCCATGCTGCATCAGAACACAACCTAAACCTTGATACGACGCATCACTGTAGATCACAAAATTTCCTCATTCGGTAGGTAAAGCCAGAACTGGTGCTGAAATCAATCTTCGCTTGAGCTCTTGAAAGCTGTGCTCACACTTGTCTGTCCATTCAAACTTCACTCCCTTCTGAGTAAGGCTGGTAAGTGGCAGGGCAATGCGAGAAAATCCTTCCACAAACTGTCGATAGTAGCCCACTAGTCCCAAGAAACTACGTATCTCAGTTACTGACATCGGTCGCGGCCAATCAACAATTGCCTCGATCTTACTGCTGTCTACAGAGACTCCATCCTTACCTACCACATAGCCATAGAAGGATACACTGTTAAGCTAGAACTCACACTTGCTGAACTTTCCATACAACTTCTTCTCCCGTAAAGTTTGAAAGACTTCCCGCAAAGGTTCCTCCTCCTTGCTCTTAGAGTAGATCAGAATGTCGTCAATGAATACAACAACAAAGCGATCCAACTGTGGCTTGAAGATCCAAATCATCAAATCCATGAATACTGTTGGAGCGTTGGTCAAACCAAAAGGCATAACCAAGAATTCATAGTGACCATATCGAGTCCTGAAAGCCGTCTTCAAGATGTCCGCCTCTTTGACTTTTAGCTGGTGGTAACCAGACTGCAAGTCAATCTTGAAGAACACTTGAGCTCCTTGCAATTGATCGAATAAATTATCGATGCGCGGCAATGTGTATCTGTTCTTGACAGTAACCTTGTTCAATTCTCTGTAGTCGGTACATAGATGCATGCAACCATCCCTCTTCTTCACAAATAACACTGGAACTCCCCACGGTGAAACACTAGGTCGGACAAAACCCTTATCTAACATCTCTTGCAACTGAACTTGCAACTCTCTTAGCTCCAAGAGTACCATCTTGTACGGTTCCTTAGAAATAGGTGTAGTACCAAAAAGAAGATCTATTGTGAACTCAATCTCACGATTAGGAGGAATACCAGGCAGATCTTCAGGAAAGACATCCGGGAACTCCCTGACTACAGAAAGCTGATCCAACCTTGTATCAGATACTTTTGTGTCTAACACAGAAGTCAAAATACCTTCACAATTCCTTCTCAACATCTGGTTAGCATGAAGGGCTGCAAACCCTACGTCTTCTTAGAAGAAGAACTTGGGTTGCCCAGGAATATCGAAAACTACCCGCTGATATAACAATCAATGGTTACGTGATGCCTGAAGAGACAATCTATACCCAAGATAACATCGAAGTCACAAATAGCCAAAGGGATAAACTCCACAGGCAATAACTTGTCACCCAACTCTATAACACCAAGACGACATATCTCACGTAGCAAAACTGTTGTCCTCAACAAGAGTGGACATGGAGAGGTAAACATCCAAGGTTTCTATCGTAATAGCTAAACGATGTAAAGATTTTAGCGAAGCAAAAGAATGTGTAGCACCAAAGTCTATAAGAGTCTTAGCAGGTAAAGAGGATATATTGATGATACCTTGCACCACGGATGGTGGAGCTTCGGTCTCCTCGCGAGTGAGAGCATAGACACGTCATTAAGTAGTTGCTCTCTGACCTTGCGCCTTGTTGTAAGAGGGTTGTCTTTGTTCCCCTTAATGATTTGGCTAGACCAGAGCTGGTCCACTGATAAGTGCAGGTGGCTTTTGAATCTGAATTGGTTGCTGCGCTTGCTGTCCTCCCGTTCCTTTGTTTTTGCAGTAAGTGGACATGTGTCCAGTTTTACCACAATTATAGCATGTCTTTGGCATCCCATCATAATAGTGTCCACGAGAGTGAACCTTCCCACATAGTTTACATTGGTTCCAGGTCTGCTGCTTTGCGTCTCCACCATTCTGAGTTCGGGGAATGGACCTGAGTGTGAGTCTTCTTGGAAGGATTGCCACATCCATTGTGATCTCCGGTCGGTTTTGAGTCTCTATTCCTTTTGGGTTGCGATTCCCTGTGCTTCTGCGCGTCGTCTAAACTTTTCTATGCCAGGAGAGCCTTAGTCACTAGTTCAGACAAAGTTTTTACCTCGAACAATGACACTCGGCTGCGAATAGCAGGGCGTAATCCCTTCTCGAACATGACTACCTTGTTCGCTTCGTCTGCAACATACTATGGCGCGAAGCTCGACGATTTGGTGTGCTTATACGCGTCGTCTACATTTTTCTCTGCTAGGAGAGCCTTAGTCACTAGTTCAGACAAAGTTTTTGCCTCGAACAATGACACTCGGTTGCGAATAGTAGGGCGTAATCCCTTCTCGAATTTGACTACCTTGTTCGCATTGTCTGCAACATACTATGGCGCGAACCTTGACGATTTGGCAAACTTTGCCTCGTACTCTGCTGTTATCATCCTTTTCTACTCCATCATCAGGAGTTCCACTTGCTTCTGCTTTTTGATTGCTACGGGGTAATACTTATCGTCGAACAGTTCTAGAAACTTCTTCCAAACGAGCTCCTGTTCTCTTTCTTCAAACTGGCATTTCACCATGCGCCACCAATGCTCGGCTTGTCCCTCTAGAACATAAGTTGCCAATGACACTTTATGATCATCCGAGCAACCTAAATGCTCGATGATATTCTTAATCCGCAGCTTTCATGTCTCTGCATCGTCGGGGTTGGTCGATCCCTTGAAGGTCGGTGGATGTGCCTTTATGAACTTCTCGAACACTGAACCTTTATCTAGGCTCATAGATCTGTCTTCATTAGTCACTCTTGGTTGAGCCCATTGTCCAGCAAGTATGTCCACCAGTACTTGGAGGGCCTGAAGAGTCCCGTCAATAACTGAGGCAGTTGGGATAACTAGAACAGCTGGAGCTACCAGAACAGCTGGGGTTTCAGTCACAAGAGTGGTAATCGGAGTATTTCCCCCTTGTGCACCTTAAGTCGATGCATATGCGGAGTTCACGTTGCGTCTAGAGCGAGCCATCTACTGATATCACAAAAGATCAATATAAAACACGCGTGAGATAAATCTTAATAAACTATTAACCAAGACTCACCACTAACAGGACTTCGGGGATCCAGACCTCTTCTAAGACATGATGCAATGCATTTTTTAAAACTTTTTACTCTGATACCAAACTTGTCATGCCCCAATTTGGAAAATATGACCGGCCATGGTTCATGGGCCTTGGCCCAACAAATCAAGTAACCCTTAACATGAATTTAGCTAATTATATGCTAAAACAATATTCATTTTAATGAATTTAATTAATTAAAATCTCATATCATAAAAGTGGGTCAAATAACCCATAATATCTCTATAACGATGCTACAGTATCGATAAAAAATATACTAAACAATGCGAAAGCAAATATGACAGAATATCCTAGAGGTCTTGTGTCCTGGATCCAGTGTCGCAGTCCATCAACTATATTTCATCTCACTGGTTACCTGAAAATGTTATGGTACAACGTCAGTAAAAACTAGTTAATGGAATTATGCATAATACAATATAGTTCTAAAATAGGAAATAAAATAGTTTGTATAGTAACATATCATGGCATGGCATATACACTCATATCAAAAGGGTAAATATATAACCTATCAATTCATTTTATTTCGTTTCTTGAAAATATATATATCTTTTTCTAGTAGTGAGTCACCAAAATTAGACATTAGAAGTGTCCTCAATCATAACTACATTTGTATCATAATAATATGGTAATGCGACATGCTCATACAAGAGTGGAATAAATAATCAATCAAGTGCTACAGGAACAACCTGAGCATAATAAGTATCATTGCCACATCATAACTCGGGACCTCTTGGCCCTTGGATCCAATATCGAACATAGAGTCACCACAGGTTGGCGTCTGGATTTGTTCCCTATACGATTGTAGTTAAGGTTACCGAACTCATCCGGGCTATCCCTTAACTGTTGAGTCAACTAGGATCAACACGAGATTCAAATCGGTTCGGTTCCCTAGTTGGCCAAAATCACCTCCGAAGAGGGCTTTCCCTTGAACTTTTTCATATCCCAATAATTCTATCTCATGATCGCACCATATATAAATAAGAAAATAATTCTTCTTTTTTTTATCTTTAAAACAGTTATGCCATGAATTTTGCAGAAGAGTATATCATACAATTTTGTTTACAAGTATTAAAACAGTTGTGTAACAATTTTACAGAATAATGCAACATACATAATAATTTAAAAGTATTTAAAGAGAAGAACAGTTGCATTTTTCCTTTAAGATAATTTTGAAAAAATACGAGAATTTATTTAAAAGATAAAGAGTAAGAATTCACTCACCTCAGGTCCAAACTAATCTATAAAGATATAAGAATGTAAACTACATCAACCTGATATAATGCAATAATCTAGATAAATAAAAGAAGCTAAAGAATTAAGCTAAAGCTACCAAACAGACCCTTAACCCATTTGATAATTTCCATATTTATAGTATTTAAATAAATCTTGATTAATTTAATTTATTATTTAAACTGATACCCAAAAAGGGCCTAAGCATAATAATTAAATTACAGAATTATTTTTCAAGTTTTAGGTTCAGTGAGTCGACCCAAAAGGGCACTGGGTCGACCCAACAGGGTCAAGGCTACTTGTGAGTCGACACCAGAGGGTTATGAGTTGACCCAAAGACAGTCTTGGGTCGACCCAAGAGGTGGGTGAGTCGACCCAAGGCAAAGGAGGCAAGCTGAGTCGACCCAAAAAGGCTTTGTGTCGACCCAAATGCAAAGGGGTCAATCTGAGTCGACCCAACCATCGTGAGGGTCGACCCAAACCTCAGGACAACCAACAATGACTTCTGTAACTTGGGTTTTTCATGATTTTCTTCATTCTTTTCCTTTTTTAATCATCACCTATGATGTTTTATCATATTTTAGGAAGATCTAAAATATTTTCTTGGTCGATTACATAATAATTTTATATAATGATTTTCTAGTTATATATATCTTTCAATTATATAAGTTTTGGTCTTTGGTTCCAATGATGTAAACACGGTATAATCTTGTTTATTTGCATGCTTTGGTGGATTGATCTTTAGACTAAGGTATAATCTAATAATATGATATATATATATATATATATATATATACCTACTGTGTACGTATAACTGAACCAGGGGAACTGATCTTACCCGAAATCACCTACTGGTGATGAAGACAAGGAATAGGTGTGGTGATGATGATGATCGTTGATGGTGATTGTTAGGAATAGCAGTGATGGTGCTCGATGGTGTTCCTTGATGGTGGTGGTTGCGGTAGTGATGGTGATGGTGGTTCTGGAGCAGAGAAGTCTAAAGGGATGGAGAGGAAGAGGAATTACAGAGAGAATTCTGAGAGCAAATAGAATATGGGTTCTCTGGGAGGTGAATCCCATTTAAATTTTAATGTCATCCATGAAATCAGGGATACGTCCCTGGTTCCCCTCCTTCATCCCAATCCTTCCAAAACAATTGCCTTCTTTTTAGGAAATACCCAACTGACTTCTTTATCAGCAGATTTCAAATTCCTTTTCTTATTTCTTTTATTTATCATTCCTTAATTAATTAGGTACTGCCACATTTAATTTATTCTATCAATTAAGGTTTTATAAATTTTAATTAACTTAACATTTCAAATTTCCTTTCTATTACTTTATTTAATTATATTCTTATTTATTTAGCTAGCTAATTAATAAATTAATTTGTTGAATTAATAATTAGTTTTAAAAAATTTTAAAATTTCATTGGGTTTTACATTGGTGACCCGTATACGGGACCAAATGACTATACTATGGAATATCTTGGTTACTCGTGTAGTGTTACCAAATGAGAAATATATATGATACAGACTAATATCTGATAAAATGTCTTAGTGACTCGTGTAATGTTTCCAAATGAATGAGATGTCTTGGTAACTCGTGTAACGTTACTAAATGAATGAGATATCTTGGTGATCCGTAATGGGACCAAATGATGTGATTACATGATATCTTGGTGACCCGTAAATGGGACCAAATAATTTGATTATGTGATATCTTGGTGACCCATAGTGGGACCAAATAATTTGATTACGTGATATCTTGGTGACCCGTAAATGGGACCAAATAATTTGATTACGGGATATATCTTGGTGACCCATAAATGGGACCAAATGATTTGATTACGGGATATCTTGATAACCCGTAAACGGGACCAAATGATTTGATTACGTGATATCTTGGTGACCCGTAAACGGGACCAAATGATTGGATTGTGTGATATCTTGGTCACTCATTGATAACGGGACCAAATGAAAGGAATATATATGCAAGAATGGAATGAAATGAAACGAGACAATGGAATGAGATTATGAATTGAAATAATGATATGAGATAATGAAATGAGATATCGATTTGAAATGAAATGATGAGTTGAATGATTACTTTTTGATATTACTGTATATATATCCTGCCATGATTATGTTGATGTATCAAACTAGTTTATACCTCTGTTTTGAATTGTATTATATTATACATGATTTCATTCACCAGCTCTGCTGATATTGTAAAATTAAACATTTAAGAAATTAAGAAAGAAGCTTGATGATGAACTCGACTGCTTCAAGGGATCCAATGATAAAAGACCTCTAGGACATGCATTTATGCATTTATACATTTATATCTTGCTTCCGCATTCAAATAAATTAAACAATTGATGATGAGTTGTTGATACACATTTATGAGATAGTGGGCTATTGCCCCACATGTATAATTATGGATTTTAATTGTGTAAATCCCTGCATGATTGTATTATCTAGCATATTGTTAGTTACAAATGGGTTAAGGCTCACTTGGTTCGTTGGACCAACGCCCATGATCCATGACCGATCACATTTCCCAAATTGGGATGTGATAGAAGCATGCTAACTCGTTTGATGATGACCTGTACTAATGAAAGATAACTTATAGTAATTAGGGTTTAGTCGAATCTTTTTGAAGATACCGTTCGGGCTTGTAGCCATAACAGATCTTGATCAATTTGGGTAAAAAATTTTATTTGTACAAAAATCTTACTTACTACGTTATGGTGGATTCGAGACCCTAGATCTCCCTTCTTTCTTAAAAACTAATCTTCTTCATTGTTTCATTTTAACTTTTTTATTTGAAACTCATTCCAATTGCTCATTCTTTCTACTAAATTAATTTAAAAATTAATTTTTAAAATAACGTAACTTAGTCTTATTGTCCTTGTAGAATGATACCTAGTATTAACTACTATTCTACAGAGTAGTAATTTTTACTTAATTTTTATTATTTATTTTTTGTGTGAAAAATAACGCATCAGACGGTCCCTTATTTTGATAACTGCATATCACCTATATTATATCCTTTTTTTCATGCTCAGGAATCTTGTCATATGAAATTTGATCAATGAAGTTGTATTTTGTTTCAAAAGCAATGTGTTTAAATTTCAGCTACCAAATTGGTTTATTTCCTTTTATTTTCAAAATGTATCTTTTGGGAACCAAATATTAACCTTTTCGATCTAACTGACTACTATTCTAACTGTTGGGGTTCGAGAATCTCGATACAGGCACGTAAAAAAAATACATGAAGCAGGTATAAAAATTATTGAATTAAATTTATACTTTTAGAGATCTGGTAAATTTGATCTCTGTGGGTGCAACGACACCGTTGAGACAACCCGACAATCTTCTCATGTATGTCTCGATTGCACGTGTCAAAAAACTTAATGTGGGCTATGATCCTTCTTCGAGTCTCTACGTTGTTTGTTCAAATTTTCGATTCCAAAAAAATAATAAAATTATTTTTTTATAATTTTTCTCATTTGAAAAACGCACCAGAATGTTGTTCTCACAAAATTTTCAATTCTTCAATCTCACAAGCTCACTCTGCCACTGAAAGAAAAATAAAAGTGCTTCAGCCCTTTTTCATTCCACTCTCTCCAAATATCTCTATGTATATGGAATATATACATATATATATATATATAGATATAACCATAAGATAGAGAGAGAAATAAAGAAATAGGAAGAGGTGTAGGCTAGAACATGTGGTGATTGGGAAAAAACCAAAAGCCTACTGGACAAAAATACCTCCCGACCTTCAATTTAATTTTTGATCAATCCGGGTGTTAAAACATTGATCAAATTAAATAACGGGATCTTGAAAATTATTCTAAGCAAACTTGAGAGTGCAAAATTCGGGCTACGTGATGGACCACGATAAAAAATAAAGTACGGGTTAACCGTGTAAAAAATCGAACATCACTAACTCAAGCCCGAGTTAGATTTATTTTTACACGAGTCAAGACTTATTCTACTAAAAGTCTTGAATGAACTCCCAACCTTATCTCGATTATGTCTCGAGTTTCTAATTACTAAATACTTAATTAATTTCCCTACATTTAAGATTACAGATACCCAAAAATCAAACTAGATTACTGACATTCCTGTTTGATTAACCTCTAAACCTTGAGTATCCCTACTTAACTTATTGATATGCTGAATTATAAATCCACCTATAGGGTTTGGCGTCATCAAACTTATAAGCATCCCAAGAGAGTATCATCAACCTGAATCGGATGTAGTTTCTGTCAGTATAATATTATCTATCGAATACGGAGTGCTGGTACCCAACTCACCGGTCTTATTGACCTCAATAGAAGTCTCACCCATTGGTGAATCAAAGTACCGTACACTAAATGCACACATCTAATAAATACGTCGGAATTAAGAGTTTAAGCAATACATAGTAATACGAGATGTAAATTAATTTATTACAGTCAGTATAAAATTAATTACCTCGATGATCCTACTCAATACACACAAAGTGTACTAATACATTGAGTCAGAACATTGAATACCAAATTCAAACCGTTCACCGTAGCCAAGACAAATCTAAAATAATGTGTTATAGTCGTTCCAATTGTTTGTCCAATTCCATATGAACTGTGAGTTTTAATTAAATTATTCTGTTAGAACTTATAATTCGATCTTCCGTATGTAAGCCGAACTCTACATGCCAAATCAAATATTAGACACGAATAATAGGACGAGCTTGCATAAATATAAAATAAAATATTCAAGCATTCATTCTCATTTAGATTCTCATTAAAATGACATTTTATTAAATAAATAATAAAATATATACAAAAAGGCACAAATTTTAGTATATAATTCTAACAATTATAATATGAAATATATAACATAATATTATCATGTTTTCAACGGATGCCCTGCAATGGAATTTGGGTTGAAGATAAAAGAACTTTCTCCATTGTGTTATCGTGTCAAAAAAATGTACTATTGTGTAGTCATGTCAAAACTAAAATTTCTGCTCACTTCGCTATATATATGGTGCATTTGGGACGTTAAGCAATTTTTTGTTTTCTTTCTTTTTTTTAAAAGTAAAATAAATTTTTAATCAAAATGTGTTTGTGTAGAGAATTAGTGTATACTAGGGTACACTTTCAATACAATTTAATCCCAACAAAAATTAATCATCCAAAGTTGCCGATCTCCTAAGCATCGACCTAGCATTTTTGGATTGCTGAATTCAGAACTCCCAAGCTGAATTGGAGACACAAAGCTCGTAAACGGCGAGAATGGAAGGAATTTAGTGGGCAGAAATGGAAAAGGAAAGTGGGAAATTGAATCGAAATGACAATATATCGATGAGGGAATCAAAAGTTTTGGAATTGGACATGTGTTTTTTGGATTTGATTGCTAAGAGAAAGAGGATTGAATTTGGGAAAGTGAAGCTCAAAGGAAGGTGGGAGGAAGAAGAAGCAAAGGAGGTTATCAAAGACTAAGGAGCTCAAGAGGGCAAAAAAGCTTTGAAAACCAGTTTACAGCACATAAAAAGCATTTTTACTAAACACGCTTTTAGCATTTTTGCAAAAGCTTTTATGTAAGTTGGGAAAAAAGTCTGAAAGCTACTATTTTGTTATTAAAGTTGTAAAATTAAAATTAACCTATTTAGTGTTGGAAAAAATGGGTTTTTTGAGCGATGACAACAAAAGATGTTACTTTATCTTACGACTCTGAGTCTTGCTAGATTTTTTCGTAAGGATGCTCTGGCATTTATAGAAGGCGAGACCGACCATCTAGTGGTCACTGCGGTGGAAGCATGGAAGCATATTGATTTTCTATGCAGGAACTATATCCTCAATGGACTAGATAACGCTTTATATGGTATCTATAGTCCAATAAAAATGGTAAAAGAACTGTGGGAATCTCTGGATCATAAGTATAAGACAGAGGATGCTAGTGCGAAGAAATTCATCGTCGGTAAATTTTTGGATTATAAAATGGTGGATTCCAAGCCTGTCGTCAAATAAGTGCGAGACCTCCAGCTGATTCTGTATGATATTCATACAGAAGGTATGACTTTGAGTGAGTCTTTTCAAGTTGCTGCTATAATTGAGAAATTACCTACAGAATGAAAAGATTTTAAAAATTACTTAAAGTATAAACGATAAGAGATAAGATTGGAGGAATTGATTGTCAGACTGAGGATAGAGGAAGACAACCGCAAATCTGAAATGAAGACCAGAATGGAGTCCAGGGCCAATGTCGTTGAACAAGCGCCAAAAACCAACAACAAGAAGAGAAAATATGTTGGTGACAAAGATGGGGACTCCAAATTGCTCAAATTTAAGGGCAAGTGTTATAACTGTGACAAACCAGGACATCGTTGTAAAACCCAGTATTTTTTTTAATAATAGAAATAATAAATTAATTAAACTAAAATAAACTAACTAATTAAAAATATAATTAAATAAAGTAATAATAAAATTTTGAAATATTAAGTTAATAAAAGATACTAAACCTAATTATATTATTATTAATTGAATAAGGAAATGAGGGACAAAAAGAAAGATAAAAGAAAAGGAGAAGTCTGACTGGCTAGTGATTGACAGCTGGTTCCCCACAAGAGATATATTTTAATTGGGGAGATAGGATCATAGGGAGAGAATCTAAGAACCTGTTTCCTGAATTTTGGCTACCATCCCTGTATAAAAAGGGAGTCCATCCCTCACAGAACTCATCTCTCAGTCTCTCGGTTTCCTCTCTATGAGAAATCC
>JAUTBS010084082.1:0-13111 GCA_032361285.1 Aequorea victoria | reverse complement strand
ACGAAATGACTATTCCCAAGGCACCAAGGCAGAATGGTGTAACAGAAAGGATGAACAGAACAATCATGAAAAGGGTCTGTTGCATGCTTTCACATGCGAAACTGCCAAAGTCATTTTAGGGCGAGGCAATGAGGATAGCAGTTGATCTGATCAACCTTTCTCCGTGAGTTCCATTTTAGGGTGACGTTCCAGACAGAGTATGGACAGGAAAAGAGATTTTATATGAGCACCTGAAGGTGTTTGGGTACAGAGCTTATGTACACATTTTTAGAGACGAGAGATCAAAGCTATATGAGAATACTAAGTAGTGCATATTTTTGGGCTACGAAAGAGAAGAGTTTGGGTACAGGTTTTGGGGCCCAGTTGACAGGAAAGTCTTCAGAAGCACAGATGTCGTCATCTGTGAGGATGAGACTATTGAAAACATTAACATACAGAATAAATTGGCCACACAGGCAGAGTATTCAATCAACACAGATCTAGTTTTTCCACCTATGATGCACGATGATAACGGGGAAGACACACAGGGGGGGCAGATGTTGATGAGGATACACCTACAGCTGATAATATAGGCCTAGTAGAGCAGATAGAATAGACTCATGCTGACCCTCCAGCAGAGCCACAATTGAGGAGGTTTACTAGGGAGCGTCGGGCTTTTGGAAGATACTCACTCACAGAGTAATTAATGCTGACAGATAGAGGAGAGCTAGATTGCTACTAGGAAGCAGTTGTACACGAGTAAGAGAATGAGTGGTTGAAAGCCACACAAGAATAAATGAAATCCCTGCATGAGAACCATACTTATGACCTTGTAAAATTACCCAAAGGCAAGAGAACTTTGAAGAACAAATGGGTTACAGACTGAAGTCAGAAGAGAGAAGCGCACAACCCATGTACAAGGCAATAATTGTTGTGAAGGGATTCAGTCAGAAGAAAGGCATGAACTTTAAAGAGATTTTTTGACCCGTGGTGAAGATGACATCAATTCGAACAATACTCGGGTTAGGTGCAAATCTGGACTTAGAGATTGAGCAATTAGATGCGAAGACAACATTCCTCCACGTTAACCTAGAGAAAGAGATTTATATGAAGCAGTCTGAGGAATTCAAATTCAAAGGCAAGGAAAACCTAGTGTACAAGCTAAAAAAGAGCATTTATGGGGTGAAATAGGCCCCACGACAATGGTACAAGAAGTTTGACTCATTAATTGTCGACAATGAGTTCAAGAAGTCTGTTTCAGATTATTGTATGTTCATTAAGAGTTTTTCAGAAGGTGATTTAATTATATTGATACTCTATGTGAATGACATGCTAATGGTCGGTCATGGCATGAGTAAGATTTATAAACTCAAGGAGAAGTTGAGCAAATCCTTTGCAATGAAGGATTTGGATCAGGCTAAACAGATACTTGGCATGAAGATCACTAAAGATAGATAGAACCACATGCTTTAGCTTTCACAGAAAATGTACATTGAAAAGGTTCTACATGCCATGTTTCGAATTGAAAACATTGACTGGCCATGGATCATGGGCCTTAGCCCAACGAACCAAGAAAGCCGAAATACAATTAATAGTCTAGTTACTAATTAAAAACCATTTATTTCATAGATTAATTAATGAAGTTCCAATGTATAACTAGTGGGTTAGACATGCCCACAAATATCCATAAATGATGTCGCAGCATCAATGATAAAGTGTACTCAACGGTACCGAAATAAATGAATAATGAAATAAATAATGCGGAAGCAAATAAAAATATGATGATGAAATATCTTAGAGGTCATGGAGCAAGGATTCTCTACAGCAGTCCATCATCTACAGCATCTCACTGACTACTTGAAAAATATTATAATTCTACATCAGTATAAACTGGTGAATGGAATCATAATAGTACAATACAGTTCTAAAATAGGGATAAAATAAAGTGTATGATAAATAACATGTCATGGAGTATACAACATAATAAAAATGGATAAACACAACCCTTCAGTTCATCTCATTTGAAAATATTTTATTTTTATTCATTTGAAAATATAATTTTCTTTTTTATTTTTCTTTGAAAACACACATGTTTTCTTTCTAAAAAATGGACGTCAAGTGTCCTCATATCATATGATAACAATATCATAAAAAATAAATATGGTACAGACGACATGCTCAACCAAGAGTGGGAATAAATAATCTGGCAACAGAAATAATATGCGCAAACAAAGTAACCATGCCAATTACTCGAGGTCTTTTGACCATTGGATCCAAATATCGACCAATAGGGTCACTACGGGTTAGCAGCTCAGGATTTTTCTCTAATCGATTCCGGTTAAGGTCGTCGGACTCACATCGGGCTATCCCAATAACCGTTGAGTCAACTAAAGTCAACGCGGAATCAAACCGGTACTTTTTCTTAGTTGGCCAAAGTCACCCCTGAAGAGGAACTATTCTTTAGACTTTTTCCACATCCAAAGAATATCAATCTCAAGTCGCACCATAATATAATTAAAAGCATAAAATTCTTTTCTTTCTATACTTTAAAACTTTTTATGCCATGAATTTGCAAGATAGTAAATCATACATAATATTCTAAAGAATTTAAGAAAATTATTTAAATAAATATATTTTCTTTTAAAGCATTTTATTCTACCACTACAATGTTTGAATTAAATTATTATTCTAATTATTACAGTCTTATTTTATTCATCTAATTAAATTATGCATTACTGAATTACATTATTAACCCGGTTAATTAGTAATAAGGTAATTCACTTCGAGTTTAGTTAGTTTTAATTAACTTAGTATTTCAACCTATTTTATTCCGTTATTTATTCTTGCATAATTAATTCGGTCGCTAATTAATTAAATAGTTTATTGCATTAATATTTATTTTAAAATTTTATCAAATTTTACAGCTGATGGATTGAAAGAACCCATTGTTGAGTCGAGTTATAGGAGAGAGGAAACAGGAGTTCAACCGAGAACTTAGCGTTTTTCGTTCGCAATGAGAAAGAGGGGAATCGCGATGCTGCGATGGTAGAGGTGATGTGAGTATGAGGGTTTACAGGAGAAGGATAAGAGGGATTTTTAGAAATCTTGGAGGGGAGACGTTGCTTGTTTCGACTCACGAACGAGAGAGAGAGGGAAAGCTTTTGATTTGTTTGAAGTAATAAGCCACCACAGAACATTTATTTATATACCCCATGCGCTGAGTCGATACATGAGTGTTTTGAGTCAACCCAAATGTATTTTTTGGGGATTACGACAGAAACTGGGTCTCCTTGAATCGACACATAAACCTTTGTGAGTCAACCCAAATGCCTTTATCACTTGAGAGAAACAGCGATGTAAGTCGACACAATGTCCCATGAGTCGACCCATCAGCGTCCAACACTTAGGCTAATAGATTTCTGAGTCGACTCATCCTATCTGTGAGTCGACCCATATGCTACAAAAACTAGAATTTTCAGAAACCATTAGAACTTTTATGGATTTAACATGCCTAGTTCACCTTTAATAAAATTAAATATTTCATCACTTAAGGGTTTGGTGAATATATCAACTAGTTGATGTTCTGTACTTATAAATTCTAATAATATGTCTTCTTTTTGCACATGGTCTCTAATAAAATGATATCTTATCTCTATGTGCTTAGTTCTTGAGTGTTGGATAAGATTTCTAGTTAAGCTAATTGCACTTGTATTATCACATTTAATTAGAACTTTATGATATTTTAAATTAAAATATTCCAATTGTTGTTTCATGTATAACATTTGAGGGCAACAGTTTTCTACGGCTATGTATTCAGCTTCAGTGGTTGAGATAGCTACTGAGTTTTGTTTCTTACAGAACCACAAAACTATTGAGTTTCCTAAGAAGTGACATTATTCGCTAGTGCTTTTATGATCTAGCCTACAACCAGCAAAATCAGCATCTGAATAACTTAATAATTTAAGAGATGTGTTCTTAGAATACCATAAGCCTAGGTCTGTTGATCATATTAGATATCTAAGAATTTTTTTTCACAGCTACTAGGTGTGCTTCTTTTGAATCAAATTGATATCTAGCACATAAGTACACACTAAATATGATATCAGGACGACTAACAGTTAAGTAAAGGAGGTTATCAATCATACCTCGATACTTTTTACTGTCAATTGATTTACCTTTCTCGTCCTTGTCAACTATTGTTTATGTTCTCATAGGAGTTGTGCATGATTTTGCATCTTCATATCAAACCTCTTTAAAAGTTCTTTCGTGTACTTGGCTTGATTTATGAAAGTTCTTTCTTTTGTTTGCTTGATTTAAATTCCCAGAAAGAAGTTGAGCTCTCCCATCATGCTTATTTCAAATTCTTCCTGCATAATCTTAACAAACTTTTTGCACAAACTTTCATTAGTGGGTTCAAAGATAATATCATCAATATAGATCTGTACTAATAGCATGTCTTTTCCTTTTTATTTAATAAAGAGTGTTGAATCAAGTTTTTCTCTAGAGAATTCTTTTTGTATTAAGAAACCACTTAATCTTTCATACCATGCTCTACGAGCATGTTTCAATACATGTAACGCTTTTGATAGCTTAAAGACATGATCCAGATATTTATCATTTTTAAAATCAGGAGATTGCTTTACATACCCTTCTTCATTCGTGTAGCCATTCAAGAAAACACTTTTAACGTTCATTTGAAATAATGTGAAATTTCTTTGATATACAAATAGTAATAACATTCTTATGGCTTCTAATCTAGCTACAGGAGCATATGTTTCTTCATAATCAATGCCTTTCTCTTAATTATAACCTTGGGTTACAAGTCTAGCTTTGTTTCTAAATATATTGCCTGTTTCATCCTTCTTGTTTCGAAAGACCAATTTTGTGCCTATAGTAGTATTATCTTTAGGTCTAGGAACTAAGGTCCATAACTTATTTCTTTCAAATTGATTTAGTTCCTCTTGCATGACACTTAACCAATATTCATTATTTTCAACTTCTTAAATATTTTTGGGTTCTATTTGAGATATGAATGCTAGATTATTACATACATCTCTAACAAGAGAGCGAGTGATTACCCCTTTGGTTGGTTCACCAATGATTTAATCTATTGGATGATCTTTGATTAACCTTTTATATGTAGTCCCAACTTGAGGTAGTTCTTTTGATTGCTCTTTATCTTTGTTTTGTTAAGAGGCGTCAATGGTTATATCATCACCATCAACATATTTTTTTTGGATATAGAAGCATTTGTTTCTTTAAACACAACATGCATAAACTCTTCAACAACTTGAGTTCTTTTAATATATACCATATAGGCTTTACTCATTGCTGAATATCCTAGAAAGATACCCTCATCTGATTTAGCATCAAATTTTCTAAGATTATCTTTTGTATTTAATATGAAGTATTTACATCCAAACACATGAAAATAGTCAATATTGAGTATTCTACCATGTCATAGTTCATATGGAATTTTATTTAATTTTGATCTAATAATTACCCTATTTGGTACATAGCATGCGGTATTGATGACTTCGGCCCAAAAATATTTAACTAGATTATGTTCATTAAGTATTGTTGTAGCCATTTCTTGTAGAGTTCTATTCTTTCTTTCTACTACGCCATTTTGTTGAGGTGTTCTAGGTGCGGAGAAATAGTGACCTATTCCATTTTCATCTCAGAATTTCTCAAACTCTCTATTAATGAATTCTCCTCCTCTATCACTTCTTATGTTATTGATCATACATTCTTTTTCATTCTGAAGTCTTTTATTTAGCTTAGCAAAATGTACGTGTGTTTCATCCTTATGTGTAAGAAACATTACCCATGTGTATCTAGTATAATTATCTACAATTACGAAGGTGTAGTATTTTTTACTTAGACTTACTTTAGATGTAGATCCAAATAGATCCATGTGTAACAGTTGTAGAGACCTAGTTGTTGATATGTAGTTCTTTTTTTTAAGGATGTTTTACTTTGTTTCCCATATTGGCATGCATCATAAATTTTGTCCTTAATGTATTTGATTTTAGGAAGACCTTTTACTAGTTCATTATTTGATAACTTTGTGATTAAGTCCATACTAGCATGGCCTAGTCTTCTATGCCACAACTAACTAGTTTTATTTATGATAGTTAAGCATTTTATATTTTGTGATTCAATATCATAAAAATTAATTGTGTATGCATTTTTATTTCTATGACCAACAAAAAGAACCTTATTATCACATACATTTTCTACTCTATATGCATTAGTTTAAAAAATTACTTTATAACCTGTATCACATAGTTGACTAATACTTAGTAGGTTATGTTTAAATCTATCTATTAGCAAGACATTTTTAATAGGTATGGAGGAATCTTTACCGATGGTACCAACTCCGAGAATTTTACCTTTGGAGTTGTCACCGAAACTTACGTGCCTTCCATGCCTTGGTGTGATAGAGATGAATTTACTTTTATTACCCGTCATATGTCGGGAGCATCCACTATCTAGGAACCATTTGTCCTTGTGTGGAGTTGACTTTAAGCACGCCTACAAGAAAACAATCATACAAACTTTGGTACCCACTTTTTTTTGGGTCCGTTAATGTTAGTTTTTGTATGATGCACTCATTTAGGAATTCGGACTTTATTCTTATTTTTACAGTTTTTTTTTGTAAAGATCCGTATTTTCATAAAACCTCATCTAGGTGTAAACTCTTCTTAAATTGTTCACAATAAGTTCAAACCCTATAATTAAAACTCCATAAACCCTAATAATACTAGAAAAATAAAATTCTTAAATTAAACCTAATAAATTTAGAAGAATGTTTGGTCTTCAAAATCACAAACTAAAAATAAGATTTTGGGCTAGAGTCCAACATGAAATTTCAAGCCTAAAGTCTCATAAACTAAATTAATGAGCCCAAATTAAATTCTAGTACCCAATTTATTAATTTAAGGTCTAAATAAGAGAATAACTCTTAGAAATTCCAAAAAGGCCCAAATTTTCATCCAAACTCAAAATGGGGCCCACTTGAATTTCCAAATTTTAAAAATAAGAAAATAACACATTATTGTAATAATTCGGGTTTTCATAAAACTTTAACCTTGGCGTAATTTTACCCTAATTGAATTAACAAGTGTTAAAACCCTAGAATTTGGATCACATAAACTCTAATAGTGTTAATCAAGGGTTCAACACTTAAAATAATCAAATGATTAGCCATTTGAACTTAGAACTTAAATAAGATTAAGTTAAGTTTGAAAAATAAAGTTTGGTCACTTAGATCACAATCAAGACTTAAAATTTTGAATAAAAGTCCAACATGGAAATTCAAGCACATGAACTTATAAATTAAGTTAATGAGTTAAATTTTAATTTTAAAGCCCAATTAAATGAATTTAATCTATTTTATAAATTAAGTCTTGAAAATTACCTAAAAGTTTAATTTTTGGTCAAATATTAAAGTAGGATCCACATTAATTATTCAATTTATAAAAATACAAAAATAAAACAATCTTGAGTTGCCAAATCTTCCCCTTGACTGGCAGTCCTTAGGGGGTGTTTGGTGATGTGGGCATTTTTTGGTTTATTTTTAAATAAATGGAAAATCAAGGAAAAATAGGATGGGATAGTTGCTTAAAGTTTAAGTAAGGATTGTTTGGCATTTTAATTCAATTATTCACTAACTAAATTATTGTGGGAGATTATTATACACATAAATATATTTCAAAAAAATAAGAATACATAGATTAATTAAATTATGGGAGAAAACTACCCAAATAAAAATTAATGTATTTTTTTTCTCCCCAAATTCTCATCATGTTTGAGATGACCATTCCCTTACCACTTGTACCCTATTAGAAGACTTGGGAAGTCTTCTTAGGTCATCAAATAGTAGATTGAATGACAATTTAATTGATTTAAATAAATTCCATAAATGGAGTATTTTGCAACTATAAATACTCTTTTATTCCCAACATTTTCTCCCCATTTCCCAACTTCTCTCTCTCTCTAAAACCCTTCCCCCCTTGGATCGGCAGCCCCTCTTGAAGAAGGAGAAAAAAAGAAAGAAAAGAAAGAAGGAGAAGGAGAAGGAGAAGAAGAAAGAAGAAGGAGAAAAAGGAGATTAGCACAAAGCTTAGTCCAACCTTCAAACCTAAGAACTATTAAGTAAGGATCTCCTAGAACTTGCTATTTCTTTCATTAAATATCATGTTCTTACCTCTAAGCTTCTCTAAGATAAGTTAATGGACCAAGAATGGAAGGAGATGGACATAGAACTTAGAACCTTGGATGTTTTGTTTAAGACCTTGTTCTATGGATTTTCTAAAAGATCATTAAATAAAGAACAAACAATGTAAGAATTTCTTAGAACTTCTCATTTCTTCATTAATAACATGTTCTATAACTCATTTCTTCTACAAGATAAAAATGGTGGACAAAAATGAATGAAAATGAATAAAGGACTTGAAACCATGGGTGTTAGTTAAAACCTTATTCTAGAAATATTTTAAAAAGACATTAAATGAAGAACAAATAATGTAGAAATTTGTTGTGAATCTTTATATGCTTATATGATATTTTTATGATGTGTTTTGAACATTCCTTGTTTGGGAAAAATACGAGGTAGTGATGACTTGTTAAGAAAGTATTATACAGAGAATGACAAAACATAAATAAAGCCCTTTCAACAATTTTCGTGTGAACCAAACATGGCCTAATAAAAATGCTGTTTTTACCAGACCTTATTTAAAATGTCTTAAGAATGTATAATTTTTGGTTAAACTTAAAAATATATTTTTGAACCCCTTTGACAATTTAGAAAAATCTATGGCAGTTGAGGCAGATTAGTAGTCAAGTTTGAACCTTCATATCTCCCTCCAAAAACATCCCCTTAAGTCGATCCATACATCCAAAGATAGATATATGCGTCTAGTTTCCTCCCCTTTTTACAGAAGTCAATTTCAATAAGTACATTGTTATTTATGCCGGATTTTCCAAATAGGTTCTTATTTTGACAGCCTCTGTTGTATTAGATTTTAGACCCCTTTCTGTTTACAAACAGTTTTCTATCCCTTCAAGGAAAATGTAGATAAGATCTTTATTTAGCTCTATGTAAAGTTTCATAAATTTTCAGTAAGTTTAGATAATTTTAATGTATTTTAGAAGTGCTGTGACAGATTTTGTAAATGACTCTGCTTTGAGAAATTTAAGTGTTAAATGTTCTACTTGCCTTAAGTCTTGTTGTCTCTTGTTTAAGTATCATCCATGAGTTTAAATATTTGTTTATGACTGTAATACTTAGTTTATGGTCTCATCTTATGATTGGCATGTCGCATGCATGGACCGAGTCTTGGGTGGGCTGTTCACCTTGCGTCTAGTTCGGCTAGGTTTGTTTTCTGTTGGACTTTATATTTGTTGTTGTCAACCTCACATGGATGTGACTTGGGTCGTGATTGTGTGATGGATAGGGCGGCTTCCCTTCCATGTTATTACCAGATGTTGAGTATCGTGTTTTGTGGTGCACCATGTCGAACTAAGATTTTAGCGCAGTAGTTAGGGACTCAGATGGACGGTGGTAATAGAGTGGTTCACCTGACTGTGCGCCGCCGCCCTTGGGGCATACATGAGCTAGTTGAGTATGTTACTCGGCTACGGCTCATGGTGTGACAATGTGGGTCTTTCAGATCTGTCCTACCCGGGGTTTTTGTTGAACCGGTGGGTATGTAATCCACTGTGAATCATGAAGCTGCTGTGGAAAATTGTATCCGACTGTCTGGCGGTATATTTTCTCAAGTTCAAGTTCAAGAGTTAAGTTTTGGGTAGTATGTTATGTCGGATCCTTTCGGCGTAAAGGAGTCTTGGTCATGTATCAGAGTTTTTATCATTTGCGCATATCATATTCTGTTATATCTTGTTGTATGTATTTAAGTGTAGAAATATTGGGTTTGAAAAATTCTTTCTGGGCTTCGCATCTCATGGCGTTTCATGCCAGGTTTTGAGAAAGGATCGGTACCGGCAGAGCAAGAAAAGTAGTTCGTCGAGCTGTGGCTTAGTGCTGATTGTAATTTCTATTAAGTTTTATTTTGTTGGCTTGTAACTTAAAACAGGGCGTACAATGTGAACAGCAAGAACTCTAAACATTATTACCGTATGTTAAATATTAATCAAGTGTGGAATGTTTGCCAGTAGCATAACCTTATTTACTATAATTACATCTCTTAACAAACTGAGATTTTCGAGGCGTTACAACTTATCGCATGGCTTTGCTGCCTAGTCTCACCAGAGTACACAATGTGTTTCATGTATCGATGCTGAGGAAGTACGTCTATAGCCCGATACATGTGGTAGATTATGAGCCACTTCGAGTTCGTGAAGATTTGACCTATGAGTAGCAACCCATTCAGATTATTTATACTAAAGAAAAATTGCTATGGAACAAGCAGATTCGACTCGTCAAAATCTTATGGCGAAATCATATAGTAGAAGAGGTCACGTGAGAACGCGAATGCTATCCACAATTGTTTCTACAAGATTAGTATTATAGTTTCGAGTACAAAATGTTTTTAAGGGGGAAGGATGTAAAATCAGATAATTTATACAATAAATTATTTAATTAAAATAACAAACTAATTAAAGATTTGTTTAAATAAATTTATAAAAAAGATTCTGAAACTTTTAAAATAATAAATGATAAAGGAATAATTATGTTAATAATTATATAAGGAAGGATGAGACAAAATGCAAAAATAAAATAAATAGAAGATGTTCAGTGCATGTGATGACAACTGGTGGTTGCTTTAGGAAGATAAATTATAAAGAGAGATTTATGGGATAGCAACATGAACTCTGAGAACCAATATATATTGAGGTCTTCCCTAAACTCTCCCTCTCCACTTTCTCTCTCTCTAAAACGCTGCCCAGCAGCTACCTAGACAACCATCACCGAGCAACACCACCAACGCCACCACCATCGTCGTCATCTGTCGTCTCCTTCCTATTCTCTGGTTCATCTTGAACACCTATTTTCCTGTTATAAAAATAGATATATATATATATATGTATATATCGCCATCGTATATAGTTGTTTAATCCCCTGTTAATAACCAAACCTTTAATGGTTACAAAAAAAATATACAAGAATATATGAATGTACCACGTTCACCGATTGAATGTAACAAAAATTCAGAGATGTATATATATTGATATATATAGCTATATAAGGATATATATAACATATATATTGTAAAAGGAATCCCTGTATTATAAATATATAATATATACGATTATGTATATATATATATATATCATTTGGAAATATAAAAATAAATAAGAACAATGAAGAAAGTTAGAAGAAAAGACCCTGGATTACAGAGATTTCAGCAATGAAATCTCTGGTCCGAAACTTTGGGTCGACTCACCTTGGGGTTGATTCGACTCACGTCCCTTAAAACTTGGTTTTATCGCCAGTGGGTCGACTCACGTAGAAGTTGGGTTGACTCATGATTGTGAAACCTCGGTTCTTTATCAGCGTGCTACCTGGGGTCGACTCATGGACCATTTGAGTCAACTCATGATAACCTATTTTGGCTTGGGTCGACTCACTCATTCCATGAGTCGACTCATTCCTATTTTGGTCGGCTGAAGAGGAGCTGTCTCAGCTCACTCTACTTTGGGTCGACTCATCCTGCCTTTAGGTCGACTCACAGTCACCTGTTACCATGGAAGCCTGCCTTGGGTCGACACACAACCTTCGATGTGTCGACTCATGATCACCTGTTGGACTGGGGTCGACTCACAGTCGCCTGTTAGTAAGATACCAAAACCTTCTGCCTTTGAGTCAACACATGGCCTTGCTGTGTTAACTCATGGTCATCTGTGACACCTTTCTACCGAGCTTGCTCTCTGTTGTGTCGACTCACAGACCCTTTGGGTCGACTCAAATATCAAAAAGTCCATAAAATCATCATGTGTTAATTCTAAAGCTAAGGCTTTGTTTCAGTATCAATTTAATGATAAAATTAAATCAATTAATAATTAATTTAACACCTAAAACAAACTGCAAAACTTATGAACGGGGGAATGGTTCGTTTGGTAATTGTATTCAGTTTAATTAGCATTCATTATTGATTATGATATATTGCATTACATAATTAGGGTGACGTGAATCCTTACATTGCTATTGCATTGTTCTTGTATTGGATATCAGGTGAGTGGATTGTCATGCTAAGTACTTTCAATAAATTCTCATATTTCCAAAATTATTTTGAAAAGGAAATGCATATGTTTTAAATATTTTTTATGATACTGTATGATATTCTCTTGTAAAATTATGGTATAAATATTTTACAATGAATTCCTATATTTATGGTGTGATTATGAGATATTCTTGAGAAATAAAATATTCTATGGAAAAGCCCTCTACAGAGGTGACTCTCGACGGCTAGAGAACAGACCCGGTCTGAATCCCGTGGTAACTCTAGTTGACTTAATGGTTTAAGGGACAGTCCGGGTGCGTTCAGTGACCTCAACTGGATCGTCTATGGAACAAACTCAGACGCCAACCTGTGGTGACTCTATGTTCGATGTTGGATCCAACGGGCTGAGGATCGCCCAAGTTATGACGTGGCATTGGTTACTATTGTTATGCCCGGGTTGATCCTGTGGCAATTGATTGATACTTTCACTCTTTGATGAGCATATCGCTATACCATTATGGTATTGACATATTTATGTCCTGAGATTGTTGTGGACACCTTTGATGTCCAGTTTGAGATATTGGTGACTCGTATTGATAACGAGACCATGTGGAAAAATATATATATTTTCATGAAAGAAATGATGGGTTGTGTGATCGCCCTTTTGTTTATATTATGTATCTCATACCATGATTATGTTTAAAGTACAAGCTGTAAAAACTCAATTTTTCGCCGACACTTTAACCTAGGCGTAAGCATACCCTAACTTGTCTAACAAAGAATTTAAACCCTAGAACTTGAATCACACAAACCCTAATAGTGTAATTAAAAGTTTGAAACTTAGATGGATCAAGTAAGTGACAATTCGAACTTAGAAATTGATCAAGATTAAGTTAAGTTTGAGATTCTAAGTTTGGTCACCTAGATCACATCCAAGACATGAG
>JAUTBS010083972.1:0-13112 GCA_032361285.1 Aequorea victoria | reverse complement strand
AGTTTTATTATTGATGAGTATGAGTTAATCGGTCAGGGTCGACCGACCGAGGGGGTCCAGTCAGCAAAAAGGAAATGGCTAAGCAAGAGACAAACCGTGGACAGCCGACCTCTCAGCACCCGCCGAAGAATGACAAAGCGCACAAGTTTCACTCGGTCAGGTGGGGCCTGTCGGTCATACGAACTCGATCTGGGGGCCCGACCGATCGAGTGGGATACCGGTATTAAGCCACCATGGTCAACGCCGATAAACTCGCCAAAGATCACTCGAACAGCTGTCTTCGCGGAAACCCGTAGCCAGATTAATATGAATCCCGAGATTCACGTCTAGGACTGGATCCTTAGGGATTCTTTTCTATCTCGTCTGAGGTTTCCAAGTCTAGAGATTCCTACAAATAGCTAACATATTCAGGCTCCAAAGGTACGCCATTAATGAACTCTGCACTACGCATATACATTCTCCTTTCGATTCTATCTACTGCCAGTTCTCTGACTTAAGCATCAGAGAGTCTAAGGCCGGTACCCCACCGGTGCCTAGATTCTAACTTTTTCAGATTTATCAGTGGAACACTCGGCAAAGGACTCGACAGCATCAACCGGAGGCAAACCGAGACGTTCATCGACCGTTCAGATTCAGGTACCAACATTTTGGCATCGTCTATGGGAAGGATTTTCATAGTTCCATTCTCTGGTATACTGTACTCCGAATGGTCAGCACTCGATCAATGGCCTCCGAAGTAAATCGCCATCAGGACAACCCTCGAGGAGGTCAACCGCCTAATGTCGAGCAACAACTACAAGATCTGATACAGCTTATCCGGGGCCTGGTTCACCAAAACCAGGTCATCAGCCAAAGGCTGGACGAACAAGTCCACCTCTTGACCATTCCACCTCTTTCTCCTCGGGTTCCTCGTCCTGAAGGAGGACGGCTGGCAATCGAACAGCCCAATAACCAGGGCCAAGGGCAAGAAGTGGGGCCGAATGCAAATGAAGACGTGGCCGAGAGCAGAACTCACCCCGAGGACCGAATCCAAGTACCTATACGGGCTGAGGAAATCCAACCTGTGAGGACTGAAGCCTCCACTGCTATGGAGGTCGAACTCAAAGAGGTTAAGGACCAACTCAACACTGTGATGGCAGCCATGAAAGGAAAGACCGCAACTGTTGTAGAAGATCTCATCCACAAAACGGACCTACCGTTCTCCTCAGCCATCATGGCCGAGCCATTTCCATTCAACTTCAGGATGCCTCAGATGGAAGCCTTCGATGGGTGGAAAAACCCCCTCGATCACCTAGAAACATACAAAGCCTACATGCACCTACTTGCGATCCCAGACGAGATCATGTGCCGAGCCTTCCCAACCACATTGAAGGGCTCAGCCTGAGTATGGTTCAGCAAGTTCAAAGGCGGAACCATCTCGTCATTCAGCCAGTTGAGTAAGCTGTTCGTGGGACACTTCATTGGTGGCCAGCGATATCTCCGTCCGACCACATACCTCCTAAATGTCAAACAGGAGAAAATTGAGACTCTACGACAATATGTCACTCGGTTCAACACCGAGACCCTGAAGGTGGATGACATCGACGAGAAGGTAGCCCTGATAGCCTTCATGGGTGGTCTCCAGCCCTCAAAGTTTCTCTTCTCGTTGGCGAAGGCACCGCCCACAAGCACGGCCGAACTCATTGTAAAGGCTAAGAAGCATATGAACGCTGAGGATACCCTCAGTGCCCGAGAGGAAAAGCCATCTGAGCCAACTAAAAAATAGAGTACACAGAGAAGGTCGATCGGAAGAAGCGAGATGAGCCGGATTGTTCGAAATAGTCCCGAGAACATGATCGGTCATAGCCGAGCTCAACCGATTTTAAGCACCCCAGATTACCAACCAGCCGTTTCAAGAGGTATACCCCCCTAAATACCTCTGTCGAGTAGGTTCTCCTACAAATTGAGGACGACCCTGAGTTACGGTGGCCAAAGAAACTTAGATCCTAGTCGAACCAGCACAACCCCGACAAATATTGCCGCTTCCACAAGGATCACGGTCACAACACGGAGGAGTGCTTTGACTTGAAAGAACAGATCGAGATATTGATTCAATGGGAGAGGCTCAATCGATTCCTAGTAGGCCAGCAAAACTAAGAGAATCCCAAAAGCCAGCAAGACAGACAACCACCACCCCCTAGGGACTACGGAAAAAACCTTGCAGGCAAGGTCCAGGTAATCTCCGGAAGATTTGCCAATAGAGGAGAAAGCAGTTCTTCCAGAAAAGCCCACTCCAGGCGCCTCAGGACCGAGGGTCCTAATGACGTTTGCATGATAGATCGACTGGGCAAAACCACAAGAACAGAAGAGGTCATCACTTTCTCTGAAGTCGATGCTGACGACCCCCTAGTCTTCACCATGGTCATAGCCAACTACAAAGTGCGCATAATCTTGGTGGATAATGGCAGATCAGCTGACATCTTGTTCCTCAATGCCTTCGATCAGCTTAACATCGGCCGAGAGAAGCAATATCCGGTCAGCTCGCCCCTCGCAGGGTTCACTGGGGAAAAGGTGCAGCCAATGGGATCAATCAAGTTACCCCTCATAATCAGCTTCAGCCCGAAATAGGCCACCCAGATGGTGAACTTCCTAGTGGTTGACTGTCCATCGGCCTACAACGCCATCTTGGGCCGACCCTCTCTTAACCGACTGAGGGCCGTGACCTCAACTTATCATTTGATGCTGAAGTACCCGACCAAAAATGGCATAGTAGAGCTCAGAGCTGATCAGATCACAGCTCGAGAATGTTACAATTCCTCTCTCCGGGAGCCCAAACTAAAGGAAACTCTGACCCTCAGTACAGTTGAAGTTCGAGATGAAGAGATTGTCAGGAGAGGGGAACCAATGGAAGATCTTCTCAAAGTCAGCTTGGATGAAAGCAGACCCGACCGAGAGGTTCAGATTGGCTCGACTCTTCCCCCCGATATGAAGACCGAGCTGATTAACTTCTTGAAGAAACATCAGTCCATTTTTGCTTGGATGCACAAGGATATGACCTGGATCAACCCTGAGGTAATCACTCACCACTTATGCGTGGATCGACTACATAAGCCGGTCAAACAGAGGCAGCGGATCTTTTCCAAAGAAAGGAATGAAGCAATAGCCGAGGAGGTCGATAGACTTTTAAACACAGGATTCATTCGGGAAGTTTGGTACCCGGACTGGCTCACCAATATAGTCTTGGTAAAGAAGTCCAACGGCAAATGGAGGATGTGCACCGACTTCAATAAAGCTTGCCCAAAAGACAACTATCCTCTTCCTCGGATCGACCAACTAGTAGATTCCACCAGTGGTCATGAGCTCCTCAGTTTCATCGATGCATTCTCCGGCTACAATCAGATATTGATGAACGAGGACGATCAAGAAAAAACTTCCTTCATCACTGACCGAGGAACCTACTGCTAGCGAGTCATGCCCTTCGGCCTCAAGAACGCATGAGCAACTTACCAGCGGCTAGTAAACCTCATCTTTAAAAAACAGATCGACAGGAATGTAGAAGTCTATGTAAACGACATGCTGACCAAAAGCAAGAAAGGAACCGACCACCTAGCCGATCTCGAAGAGACCTTTCAGGCCTTGCACAACTTTAACATAAAGCTGAATCCGACCAAATGTGCCTTCGGAGTCTCGGGGGGAAAATTCCTTGGTTTCATGGTCAGTGAACGAGGAATTGAGGCTAACCCAGAAATGATTAAAGCCATAATGAAAATGCAATCGCCGAAGACAACTAAGGAAGTGCAAAAGCTTATAGGCCGATTAACAGCTCTGAACCGATTCATATTCAAGGCAACCGATCGATGTGCACCCTTTTTTGTTGTCTTGAAAAAGGCATTCGACTGGACGGAAGCTTGTGAGCAAGCCTTCATCAATCTCAAAATGTACTTAGCTTCTCCACCACTGCTCTCCCGAGCAGTTCAGGGCGAGAAACTTTTACTTTACTTAGCTGTTTCCAAAACTGCAGTAAGTTCGGCCCTTATTCGAGAAGTAGAGGGGGCACAAAGACCTATTTACTACACGAGCAGAGCGTTTTGAGGAGCAGAATCCAGGTATCCTCGAGTGGAGCAGTTGGCATTTTCCTTGGTCATCTCGGCCAAATGACTCCGACCCTACTTCCAGTCCCATACCATAGTCGTGCCAACCGACCAGCCACTACGACAGGTACTATAAAAACTAGAGACCTCGGGTCGCCTGGTACAATGGTCAATGGAGCTGGACGAATTCGACATCTAATTTCGACCACGATAAGCCATCAAAGGGCAAGCCGTAGCAGACTTCATTACAGAATTAAGGATGGAGACCCAGCCTACTGAGCAGTCCTACAATCAACTAAAAGAAAGTACCGCCACAGTTAACTTAAAGACTGAGGTAATCTTCGACAATCACCGAGTGTGGACAGTTAGCGTAGACGGGTCCACGAACCAATTGGCTATTGGTGTCGGCCTCATCTTAATCTCCCCACAATAGGACGAGCTAGAATACTCCATCCATTTTAATTTCCGAGCAACCAACAATGAAGCTGAATACGAGGCAGTCATAGCCGGCCTCAAGCTGGCATCAGCTCTAGGGGAACACTGGTCAGACTCCTCAGTGACTCGCAATTGGTAGTCGGCCAAATTCAAAGACAGTGCGAAGCACGAGAAGACCGAATGAAAGCTTATAAAGTAATTATCGAAGAACTAACAGCCAGGTTCGATAAATTCACAGTCGAGAGAATCCGAAGGGATCTCAACCAATGAGCCGACGACCTTGCCCGAATGGCATCAACTCTCGAGGGACAGATGGATAGAAGAATACTAGTAGAGTACCTGAACCAGCCGAGCATCACCTCAAAAGAGGAACCACTAAATTTGAACTGGGCACAAGTCTGCGTTATCTGGGCTGAGAGCATAGTCAGGTTTCTTCAAGATGGACGGTTGCCTACCGAACGAGCCAAAGCCAAGAAGTTAAGGTACTGAGCGAGCAAGTACACACTCATCGATGATATTCTCTACAAATGTGGCTTATCGGCCCCGTACCAGAGATGCATCTCAAAAGAGGAATCTGAGTATGTAATGAAAGAGATACATGAAGGACTATGTGGCAACCACTCGGGTGCTTGGGTCCTATCAAGAAAAATCCTAAAGGCAGGCTAATACTGGCCCACCATACAGAAGGATGCCGAGGATTTTGTTAAGAAGTGTGACAAGTGCTAAAGGTTTGCAACTATTCCAAGACAGCCGCCAAAAGAACTCACTGTAATCACCACCCCATGGCCATTCGCCCAGTGGGGAATCGACATTATCGGGCCATTCCTGATCGGAAGGGGTCAGGTGAAATTCCTAATAGTAACAATCGACTACTTCACCAAGTGGGTAGAAGCTGAGCCATTGGTAAAAATCACTGATAAAAAAATAGTAGACTTCGTGTGGAGGTCGATTATATGTCGGTTCGACATTTTGAAGACCATTATCACTGACAACGACAGACAATTCGACAGCAGGAGATTTAAAGAGTTCTGTCGCTCGTTTGACATCCAGAATAGGTACTCCTCTTCTGCCCATCCACAAGCTAATGGGCAAGTCGAGGTGACTAACCGAACAATTCTGAAGATAATCAAGACCAAACTAGAGACAGCAAAAGGCCTCTAGGCCGAGGAGCTTCCAAACGTCCTTTGGGCCTATCGGAACACCGTCCGAACACCGATGGGAGAAACCCCCTTTATGCTTACCTACGGGAGCAAAACGGTCATCCCCATAGAGGCCGGGTTAATAAGCCACCGAGTAGCCCACTTTGACAAAAAACTGAATGATCAAATCCTCCGGGAAAGTTTGGACCAGTTAGATGAAGCCCGAGAGGCCTCGGCCCTCAGAAAGGCAAGCTACCAATAGAAGATGAAGAGGTACTACGACAGCAATGTAAAAAAGAGAGAATTATGAATAGGAGACTTAGTCCTCCGAAAGGTCTCCCTTGCAACCAAGGATCCACGAGAGGACAAGTTAGGCCCAAATTGGGAAGGTCCGTACCAGGTAGAAGACCGAGTGAGGTCCGGTGTGTATCAACTGAAAGATGCAACCGGCAGGGTACTACCACACGCGTGGAATGCTGAGCACATCAGAAAGTACTACCAGTAAAGATGTGTAAGAACACCAAAATAATAAAAGTGTTTGTTCCCTTCAATACTTGTATAGAATGATACACCAGACAAAGTTCAACAGAGTAGGTCATCTCAAGACCTACTCGTCCCAATCATGGTTGTATCGACTTAAAGGCATTCAATCGAGGCCCTATACAAAAGTTTAACAGGGTAGGTCATCTCAAGACCTACTCGGCCCAATCGTGGTTAGATCGACTTAAAGGTGTTCAACCGAGGCCCTATACAAAAAGCTCAACAGAGTAGGTCATCTCAAGACCTACTCAGCCCAATCATAATTGGATCGACTTAAAGGCGTCCAACCGAGGCCCTATGCAAAAAGCTCAACAAGGTAGGTCATCTCAAGACCTACTCGGTCCAATCGTGGTTGGATCGACTCAAAGACATCCAACCGAGGCCATATATAAAAAGCTCAACAGAGTAGGTCATCTTAGGACCTACTTGGCCCAGCGTCCAACCGAGGCCCTATACATAAAGTTTAACAAAGTAGGTCATCTCAGGACCTACTCGGCGCTGTCATAGTTAGATGTTAAAGGCGTCCAACCAAGGCCTTATATAAAGTTCAACAGAAAAGGTCATCTCAAGACCCGCTCAGACCAATCGTGGTTGGATCAACTTAAAGGTGTCCAACCGAGGCCCTATGAAATTTTTTTAACATGGTAGGTCATCTCGAGACCTACTCGGCCCAATCGTGGTTGGATCGACTCAAAGACATCCAACCGAGGCCCTATACAAAAAGTTCAATAGAGTAGGTCATCTCAGGACCTACTCAGCCCAATCATTGTTGGATCGACTTAAAGGCGTCCAACCGAGGCCCTATACATAAATTTCAACAGAGTAGGTCATCTTAGGACCTACTCGGCCCAGTCATGATTGGATGTTAAAGGCGTCCAACTAAGGCCTTATATAAAGTTCAACAGAAAAGGTCTTCTCAAGACAAGCTCGGACTAATCGTGGTTGGATCGACAAGTGGCACCCCGCCAAGGCCCGAGGATAAAGCTCAAGAGACCAAGTCATCCCAACCGAGCCAAGACTACTAGAAGCCCGGTCAAAGAGAATAACTCGACAAAAGTTTTTGTCGACCAAAGACTCGTTCAAAACGTAACTCAACCAACCAGCTGGAAAAAGGTCATTTATCCAAAGCTACAGAATATGCTATACAAAAACAAGGTGACTGACCAAGAAGTCCAACGCTCAGCAAAAATGAAAGCATAAAGAAATGCATTCATCCAAAAACTGAAGTTAAAACAGGAAAACCACTTTATTCCATCCCCTAAAGCATAAAAATTGTTTAAAGATTATTTTTGTCAAAAGCAGGAAGATTATCAAAAAGGGAGTCACAAGAAGACAAGTTAGGCAGCCTTCTCAGCCGGTCCCCCGCCCTCATTTTTTGAGTCGTCGTTCCAATTGAAGGAGGTGAAGTCGAGATCTTTAAAAGCGGCTGATGCTCGAGACTTCATGGCATTAAATCCACTCATGTAGTACTCGGCCGTTTCTACCTCAAGAACTTCTGAAGCCTTGAAGGCCTCAACCGCCTTGGAAGAAGCATTAGCCAGCATCTGCTGAAGCTCCTCCACCCTCGTCTCCGCTCGGGCTCTTCCTTCCTCAGTCGTCGCCTTTGCAACTTGAAGTTCGTCCACCTCTTCCCTGGCCTCGGTGGCCACCTTCTGGGCCTCAGAATTATCCTTCTTCACCTCCCCTAGCTGTTTAGAGAGCTTATCCTGGGCGGTCGCAGCCTTCTTCGGCTCTACAGCACAGAAAATCTCCCTCTGATAGCACCGGCTGGAGATATGAATAGCCCGAGCAGAAGACTGCAGAATAAAAAGACAAAGAATGAGATCAGGCACAAAAAGGGTAAGAGAGAGATTGATATAACCAATATAATACTCACCCGGATGAGATCCATCAGCAGATCCCTAGCCAAGGGCACCGTCTCCACTTCGGGCAAATAAGGATTGGCCTCGTCCACCACGTCAGTCATCTTCACCTGGGCCCTCTTAAAGCTGGTCAGCAACTCGCAGGATGAAGATGGACCGACAACGACATGGGGAGCAGTCGTAATACTAGGTGGACAAGGGACAACCGACACCGCCGGCGGTGCCCCATCCCCCTTGGGTTTTGTACTTGCTGAGACTGCGACTTCTGAAGGGTCCAGCTCCACGACAGGGGTAGGCGGATTTTCCCCAGGAAGTTCCAGAGTCTTCCACAGCCTCTTTTTAGAAGGAGTCTCAGGCTCAGCCCCCTCACTCCCCAAGGGATGAACCTTCAGGAGAGTAGCTTTCCCAGGCCTCTTTGACATCTCTGCAAAGGAAAGGGCACACAGATATATCAGTAAGCAAAATATGAAAAGAAAATCAACAAAGCACAGTGGAAAGAACGAAAGGACAAGAGGTTCTCACTCGGGACTTTGATGCCTAGAAACCAAGCATCTAGCGACAGAGGGGTCACTAGCTGGCTGAAAGATCTTACTGAATGATCCCAAGCAGTCTTGACTCTAGCTCTCGCCTTGGCATCAATGACGGGTTCAACCAAAATGTCTTCTTGGTTGGGTTTTCCCAACCTCATTCGGATCTTGGGAGTATGAGGCCCCACTACCTCGTTCAGTTGGAATTCCCAACCTGACTCAGAGAGGAAATTTTTTTTTTTCCTTCTAGTGTTTATTGGAAGATGGGCAACCCGTTACAAGGGCTCGGTCGTCCGATCGGGCTTGGAAGTAATACCAGCCCACCTATTTTTCTTTCTGCTAATAACAATAGAGGAATTCCTTTACTGACAGGTGGTGCTCGCCACCCGAGACCTCCTCCCACAGGATAATGGCCCCGAAGAGGATTCTCCAAGCGTTCGACATGATTTTCCTGAGAGATAAGCCTAAGAAGTCTAAAAGCTCCCTGACGATCCTAGAAAAAGGGAGTCTGAGATCGGCAGCAAAAGCGTGCTCATACATCCCGAACCTACCATCAGGTGGGAAGCACACTCGCTCGTTCTTGCCAGCCAGGAAAAATTCTACCATCTCGGGTAGGGAAAGAACAGAGTGCAGATGGACTATATCAAGAGGCCAACTAGTAGAAGCAATGAGTTCGGCAGTAAATTCGTTCGCACCCTCCTCAAAGAGATGGGCGACCGAACTCGAAGTCTCACCCCCATCTATATGAGGGGAGCCACGAACAGCAAGAGAAGTATGAGAGATAGTCCTCTCAGAGTTCGAAGGAGTAGAATCCGAAGAATGGACCTCTTGGGGAAACTCCATAGTCCCCCTTCGTAAAATTGGAAGGGTCAGATCAACGGCAAAACACGCTCTCCGAACGAACAGGGTAAAAGCAAAATGATCGGGTACGAATGTGTCGACCACCGGGGGAAGGTCAAACCTTTTAGGATAAAATAAAATCCTATATACAAAGAATAAAAGGGATGGAGCCGAAAAAGGGGGATATGGGAAGAACTCCAGGTCTTAGCTTGAAGAAGCCATAATGGACTACCTAAAGAGCAAAATACTGATAAAAGGAAAGCAGTAAAAAGAAAGAAGGCTTACTAGGGCAAACAGAGTGGATGATGCGCTTGGAGAATCTGAGCAGATGCAGATCGAAAGGAGAAAACTTCGGAAGGAGAAGAAATTTCCGAAATGCAAAAAACCCAGCCAGGGCTCCCCATCGCCTATACATAACCTCTGTACGAAGGGCCCAGATTAAAACAAAACTCTTAGATCTGACGGTCCAGAAAATTGAACAATGAGGATCACACGATGAAGAACAAATAACGGTCCAGATTAAAACATGTGTTGGCCAGATACGAAAAGCCTGCCAGTTCACGAAGTTCAAGAGATACGCATTCAATGCGACGAGACGTTTTGATATCCCGAATCGTCATCTCGGGAAAGGGAAAGGTCGCCTTGGGCCCCATGTAACCGTCACCTCGAGAAAACAAAAATCGCTGTTCTGGGTAAAGATATTCCCTTCGCCGAGCAAGTACAGCTCGGGAATAATGGGCATCTGATGAGTATGAGTTAATCGGTCGGGGTAGACTGACCAAGGGGGTCCAGTCAGCAAAAAGGAAACGGCTAAGCGAGAGACAAACCGTGGACAGCCGACCTCTCAGCACCCGCCGAAGAATGACAAAGCGCACAAGTTCCACTCTGTCAGGCGGGACCTATCGGTCATACGAACTCGGTCTGGGGGCCCGACCAACCGAGTGGGATACCGGTATTAAGCCACCAAGGTCAACGCCGACAATCTCACTGAAGATCACTCGAACAGCTGTCTTCATGGGAAACCCGCAGTCAGATCAATACGAATCCCGAGATTCACATCTAAGACTGGATCCTTAGAGATTCTTTCCTATCTCGTCCGAGGTTTTCAAGTTCAGAGATTCCTATAAATAGCCAACACATTCAGGCTCCAAATGTACGCCATTAACGAACTCTACAGTACGCATATACATTATCCCTTCGATTCTACCTACTGCCAGTTCTCTGACTTAAGCATCAGAGAGTCTTACGCTAGTACTCCACCGATGCCTAGATTCTAACTTTTTCAGATTTATCAGTGGAACACTCGGCAAAGGACTCAGCAGCATCAACCGGAGGCAAACGGAGACGTTCATCGACCTTTCAGATTCAGGTACCAACATTTTTTTTTAAATATATATTAATAGAAATGGTTTTTTTCATCTACAAATCAAATAAGGAAAAACAAAGTTTTTACTTGGGACAAATAAAAAATAGGACTTAACATTACTAGCTTAATAAATTAGAGTTAGAGATTTAAAGTTTTGAAAATTTATTTGTGTAACGGTGATTACTGTCAACAATGAGTTTTAATTAAATAAAAAATAAAAATAAATAGTTCTTTAAAAATTAAGTCTTGATATAGTATAAAGAAAATTACAGATATTAAAGGAAAAAAAAATTAGAAAGCTACTTGAAACATCATTTGTTTGGAATATAATCTATTATATATATATAGATATATACATATAGATACAACTTTATAAAAAATGGGGTGCCATGCTGCCTTCCCTTAACCCTTAAGTCCGTCCGAGCTTGTCGTGCATTTAAAAAAAAAATTGATCTAATTATTTAATTACTAATTAATATTTGTTTAATTTAATTTTTTATATAAATATTTTTTTAATAAATTTTATAATAAGAATGATTCAGATTATTTCTGATGACTATGAAAATAATCAGTCGGCTGAGGACCGACCGAGAAGGAAAAAAGAGGAGCAAGGTTCCAAACCCGACCGGGGGCATATGCGTCTACAGACTAAGAAAGAGTCGATCGAGACCGCCAATGGTCAAGCCCAGCCCGACCGAACATAAAAGTCGCATAGACCGACCGAAGAAGGGGTGCTCGGCCAAGGCATCCATCCACAATGTTCGGTCAAGATCGAGCTCAGCTAAGGCCGCCCAGTTCTGCCGAACACCGATCACAACAAATTTCAAGATCAGCTCCGACAATCTTGCCGGACATCAATCCCGCCAGCTATCTTCGCAATAAGCTGGCAACCGGATCAACATGGATCCCGAGATCCTCGCCCGAATAAGGCAGTTTCCTTATCCAGCCTCCATCATATCCCAAAGATCGCAAGTAAGTCTGGATATTGAGGGATTCCAAGGACTCCATACCTCCACCACACTATAAATAAGAACACAATACAGGTTCTCAAGCTACGCCATTCTTAAGGCTCCTACTCTGCTACTGCTCTCTCTACATTCGACATTCTACTTGCCTATCCGCTGACTTAAGCATCGAAGAATATTAGGCCGGCCCCCCACTAGTGCCTAGACTCTAACATGTTGCAGGATTCTAGTCGAAGAATAAAGGAGGAAGAACAATTCGGCCAAGGCCTCCAACTACGAGGCTAAAACCTAGACCAGAGGGGATCGACAAAAGAGAGGGGCATCGGGAAGGACACGGCTGAAGTCCAGTGACTAAATCATTCAGGAAGGATATAGCCAAAAGCCTAGCCACGAAGTCAACCATAAAGCAAAGCTCGGCAACAGGGACCGCTCGGCCGTAACTTTCAGTCAGGAGCCCGAGCATTAAGAGGACATATGAACGTTGAGGACTAAGCTTCAGGGGCAGATTGATCGAAGGGAGACCGTCCAGATTTAGACACCAACATTTGGCGCCGTCTGTGGGAACGACTTATCATTGTTCCACCATCCTGGTGTTCTGTATTCTGAATAGTTGCCATAAGATCGATGGCCTCCGAAGGACATCGTCACCAGAGCAACCCTCAAGAGAACCTGCCACCTGACGTCGAGCAACAGTTGAAAGACTTGACGCAATTAGTCCAAGACCAGGTTCACCGAAACCAAGCCATCAATCAGAGGCTCGATGAGCAAGCTCAGCTCCTGCCGGACCCTCTCGTCCCCTCTCGAATTCCTTATCCCGAGAGTAGGTGAACGACCGTTCTTCGGCAGCCCACTGATCGAAGGCAATTCTTCCCAAACGAGAAAGGGCCGAGCAAGCACGGAGATATGGCCAAGAATAAGGCTCAGTTCTGAGGGAAATACGGAGCTCTTGGCCGAGCCGAGGGCACCAGGCCCGAGAGAACCAAAATTTCAATCACTGCGAAGACCGAGCTGAGAAAAATCAATGACCGTCTCAACATGATGACAACCATGAAAGCAAAAGCAACAGTGGTCATCGACAAGCTGGTACAAAGAATGGGTTCACCGTTCACGGCCACGGTTTCTGAGCGAGCCCTTGCCGCCCAAGTTCAGAATTCCCCAGATAGACCCCTTCGATGGATTGAAGGATACCTTGGACACCTGGAAACGTACAAAGCATACATGCGTCTACATGCCGTTCCAGACGCCATCATGTGTCGAGCATTCCCGACCACTCTGAAGGGGTCAACTCGCATATGGTTCAGTAAGTTACAAAATGACTCCATCTACTCATTCACCCAGTTGAGTAAACAGTTCGTGGAATACTTCATT
>JAUTBS010083861.1:0-13116 GCA_032361285.1 Aequorea victoria | reverse complement strand
CACATTGTGTACCCCGGTGAGACTATGCGGCAAAGCCACACGATAAACTACCTCACCAACACGGTCTAAATTCTCAAAAGGTCTGATATATCGGGGACTCAACTTTCTCTTCTTGCCAAAATGAATAATTTCTTTCCAATGTGAAATCTTTAGGAATACCATATCTCCAACTGAAGACTCCAACTCTTTTGTCGACTTTGAATTGCTAAAAGCTTATTCTGAATAGTGGCAATCTTTTGAGTTGCATCCTCCACCAGATCAGGTCCAAGAAGCTGTCTCTCTCCAAGTTCATACCAACACAAAGTGGGCCTACATTTCCTCCCATACAACGCTTTATACAGTGTCACTCCCAAACTCAAATGATAACTATTGTTATAAGAGAACTCCATCAGTGGTAACTGGTCATCCCAATTATTTTTCCATTCCAAAGCACAAGCTCTCAACATATTCTCCAATGTCTAAATAGTTCTCTCCAACTATCCATCGGTCTGCGGGTGATAAGCTGAACTGAAATCCAACCGAGTACCCATAGCAGTCTGCAATACACCCCAAAATTTAGAAATGAAAAGTGGATCACAATCTGAAATGATAGATACAGGTGAACCGTGAAGCCTAACAATCTCTCTCACATATAACTGTGCCAAACGATCCAAGGTATGTGTCATCCTAATAGCAATGAAGTGCGTTGACTTCATTAGTCGGTCAACTATTATCTAAATAGTGTCATTCTCATTCCATGTATGAGGTAAACTGAACACAAAATCTATCATGATATTCTTCCACTTCTACTCGGGTAGCGGTAATAGTTGAAGTTTTTCTGCCAGCCTTTAATGTTCGATTTTTACCTGCTGACAAAAAAGACACTGCGCTACGAACTCTGCTATATCCCACTTTATGCCGTTCTACCAAAAATGCTCTCAAAAATCTCTATACATCTTAGTACCTCCCAAATGAATGTTATACCCAAAACTATGAGTTTTGATCAGAATCTTGTTCCTCGGCTCACTACTGGCAGGTATGCACATGCGATCTCTGAATTTAAGAACTCCATCGTTACTGATATTGAAATCCTTAACCTCTCCTTTGTGAAACTCTTTCACATTCCTCTTGTATTAAAGATTATCCTGCTAAGCCACAAGGATTCTCTCCAACAAGGTCGGTCTCACTGTCAACTGACTACACAAGGCCATTATCCCATGTTGTATTATCTTTACACCTATCCTCCTCAAATCCTCCACTAAATGATGTTGAACTGTTAATGACACCAAGATACCTCCTAAAGACTTCCTACTCAAAGCATATGCCACCACGTTTGCTTTTCCCAAATGATAAAGTATCTTGACATCGTAGTCCTTCAATAGTTCAAGCCATCGCCTTTGCCTCAAGCTGAGATCCTTCTGAGTGAAGATATACTTCAAAATTTTATGATCGGTGTACATCTCACACTACTCCCCATATAAGTAGTGTCGTCATATCTTTAGTGAAAAAATAATGGGTGCCAACTTCAAATCATGCGTGGGGTAATTCTTCTTATGTACTTTCAACTAGCGAGAAGCATAAGTTATTACCTTACCATGTTATATCAGAATACAACCTAACCCTTGGTGAGACGCATCATTGTAAATCACAAAATTACCGTCTTCAGTTGACAATGTTAAAACGGGTGCCAAAGTCAACCTTTGATTAAGCTCTTAAAAATTATGCTCACATTACTCTGTCTATTCGTATTTTACCCCTTTTCGAGTAAGGCTGGTAAGCGACAGGGCAATACGAGAAATCCCTTCCATAAACTGTCAATAGTAGCCCGCCAGTCCTAAGAAACTACGTATCTCTATCACTGACGTCGGACAAGGCCAATCGACAATAGCCTTTACCTTGCTGCTATCTACTGATACTCAATCCTTGCTGACTACGTGGTTAAGAAAAGATACGATGCCCAGTCATAATTCACACTTGCTGAACTTAGCATACAACTTCTTTTCCCTATGAGTCTTAAATATTTCTTATAAATGTTGTTCATGCTCCTCCTTGCTTTTAGAGTAGATTAAGATATCATCAATGAATACCACTACAAAATGATCCAACTGTAGTTTGAAAATCTGATTCATCAAATCTATAAATGCCACTGAAGCATTGGTCAAACCAAAAGACATAACTAAGAACTCATAGTGGCCATAACGAGTCCTAAAAGTTATCTTCAAAATGTCCGTCTCCTTAACCTTTAGTTGGTGATAACCAGACCGTAAGTAAATCATGAAGAATACTTGAGCTCCTTGCAACTGATCAAACAAGCCATCAATGCGCGATAGGGGGTACCTATTCTTGACTATGACCTTATTCAACTACTTATAGTCAATACATAACCGTATCGAACCGTCCTTTTCATTCACAAACAAAACTGGAGCTCCCCAGGGTAAAACACTGGGTCGAATAAAACCTTTACCCAAAAGCTCTTGCAACTGTGCCTGCAATGTTTACATCATTGAGCTTTTCAGTTTCTTCTTTCGAGTTTGTACATTCATCATCAGTATGTTTTTCAGATATAGCAATGTTAGTTTCTTCAAAAACTACATGCATGAATTCTTCAATAACTTGAGTTCTTTTGATATATACTCTATATGCTTTACTCATTATTGAATATCCTAGAAAAATTCCTTCATCTGATTTATTATCGAATTTTTCAAGGTTATCTTTTGTGTTTAATATAAAACATTTGCATCCAAACACATGAAAATAACCTATATTTGGTTTTCTGCCATGTCATAATTCATATGAAGTTTTATTTAATTTCGATCTAATAATTACTCTATTTGATACATAGCAAGCTATATTAAAAGTTTATGCCCAAAAGTATTTTGCTAGATGATGTTCATTAACCATGGTTCTAGCTATTTTTTGTAAGGTTCTATTTTTTCTTTCTACTACGCCGTTTTTTTGATGTGTTTTAGGTGCATAGAAGTTGTGTCCTATTCTATTTTCATCACAGAATTTCTCAAAAAATTTATTGATAAATTCTCCTCCTCTATCACTTATAATGTTGTTGATTACGCACCATTGTTCATTTTGAATTCTTTTACACAATTTGACAAAATGTAAGTGAGTTTTATTTTTGTGTGCAAGAAATATTACCCATGTATATTTGGAATAATCGTTAACAATCAAAAAAGTGAAGTACTTCCCCCTCATACTTGCAACAGATGTTGGTCCAAATAAATCTATGTGTAATAGTTGTAGTGGCCTAGTTGTAGAAATATGATTTTTTTTTTCTTGAAAGAGATTTTTACTTGTTTTCCATATTGACATTTATCACAGATTTTATCTTTAATATATTTAGTTTTAGGAAGACCCTTAATTAGTTCATTATTAGATAATTTTGTAATTATATCCATACTAGCGTGTCCTAACCTTCTATGCCATAGCCATCTGGTTTTATTTATGGCTGCTAAGTATTTAACATCCTATGATTCTATTTCATCAAAATCTATAGTGTATGCATTCTCATTTCTATGTCCTTGATCTCGTCGTTTATGTGATAAAAAATAATATTTATTTAATTTGATTAAAATAGCTACTCCGTAGAATAGTGATTAAGATCGAGTATCGTTTCGCAGGGACAAATAGGCTAAGCAATCTATTTTCTAATTAATTCTATGATTAATTCGGAAGTCGGAAGTAAAAATGGGGGAAAATGTTGAATAAACTAAAGAACGCAATTAAAGTGAATTAGAATTGATTAAAAGATATCTAGGGTATACGAATCCATCCTAACTTAGTAATTGCAGGTTTTAAAATAGTTTTAGACACTTTCACACAGATCATTCAAAACATCATTATGGCTACAAGCCCTAATGATGCATCAAGAAGATTCAAAGCAATGGTAATCGGCATAGAATATCTAGATTATCATGAGTTGTCCATAATCGAGTCATGGCACAACGCGTCTTCTCCAAGCATATTCTATCACCTCAAACATTCATTGAGGCAAAGAAAGCCATTGTATAACGCATCATTATTCTAATCACAGAAAAAGATAATGATTAAAAGATAGAAAATAATGTTTAAAAACTATTTTTGATCGCAAGAACAAAAACTCCAAAAATGTTATACAACTAATGATCCAATAGAAAGATAATCATCCAAAACTAAACCAAAAACTACATTACATAAGCTAGGGTTTCATCGAAACCCTAGACGAAGAACCTAGCCGGTCATTGACGAGACGAACGATATTGATCCGGATAGACGAGCCATCTTGTTCTTCTTTTTTCTTTCGTTCTCGAGCCCTAGCCGCCTTGTAGTGTTTTTTCCTAGTTTTGTCAACCCTAAGACCTGATAACATCTTTCTTTTTATACTCCTCATTGAAATCCTCGAGAAAATATTGAAATTAGAAACTGAAGTCGCCGCTAAGCGTGCAGACATAAACTAAAGTGTCAAGACGTTTTCGTCCAGACCGCTCGATCGGTGTTTTTAGCGTCCGAACGCAAGTGACAAGCGTTCATACATTTTTAGGCAGTTTGCATCTTGATCATTTTTAGCACTATTTCCTGCTCTTAACCCAACTTTGTCATTTGATCTGTTGTACCTATTGCTGCACGAAAATACTACTAACACACATATTATATAAATGACTCAAGGACATAAAATGTACGTTGGACGGCTTAAAAGTGCTCTTTTAAGCTCAAATCATGTATATTATAAAATTAGGAGCTTAGTTTAAGAACATGGCTTACTTTCACATATTTTTGCCAAGTGTCTTCCTTTGCAGTGACCGTGTTCGTATCTGGGTCCCATTTAAATCCAGTGTGTTCTAGTAATTTTGAGAACTCCCTATGTTTCATCCTAAGACGTTAGTATTTTTGCTTCAACTTCAACACTGTGTATCGCTGCCCTACGCTTTTATGTATTTAGTCATCAAGGATATTCCATGTTGTGGCTCTAATAATTTTCGAACCGAGTTTGTCTTTTTGGACTTCATCGGCTAACAAGCGAATAAATATGTCCTCAGTTTTTACAGGCCAATGCTTTGCATCATCATAGTCATCTCCTTGACTGGCCATCTAATGTGAAAAATATAAATACAGTAGACATAATAATATTTTGTTAAACATTACATAAATCATAGTAAATTCATCACCACCACCACCCCATCTCTATCACTCCAATCAACACCACCATGAAATGCATAAAAATGTATAACAAACAAAAAAATTTGGCAAACGATCACACAAATCTATTTTTTAACCAAAAATTTGAGAACCTTCACCAACAATTTCATGATTTCAAACCTTAACTAAAATCGGCTATGGTACAATTCCTAACTGAAATTGGCAATGGTACAAGAGAGATTCATATCTTTTTAGCATTGAAATTAAAAGGACGAACTTGATTTGAACTACAAGACTCTTGATCGGTGGCAGCAAATCGCCGTCTCTTAGATCCCGAAGATGTCGTCGCTGCTTGAAGAAGGTTGTAGTCGACCTGCGATGGTGCGGCTCTCTGGTTGCAGAAGCTCTTTATCCTTGGTTGTTGGTCGTCGATTGGATCTTTCCTTGTCCGCTATGCGTGGATTGACTCTGTTTCACCATCGACAAAGCACAGTCACGTTGATTTTCGATCTGTGCTTGTGGTCGACAACAACAGTTGATAGAAAATGATAGGAGATTCGAGGGCTATAGCGAGAAGATGCGAGAGTTGCAGAGAGTGAGAGGGCTGAAGCGAGAACGAAGGTTGCGGTCTGAGAACGAAGGTAGAGGGTAAGGAAGGGATGCGTGATTTGTTGCAAACGAAGTTATAGTGTTTTTCACTCTGAAAATTTTGAAAACGTCTTTTTACAATTCTCTAAACAGGCCCAAGTTTGAGTTCATTTTTTTCAAATTTTTTAAAAAATTGGACTAAATTTTTTGTACCAAACGCATTTTTATTGGTTTTGAATTTTTTTTTCTGAAAAATAGAAAAATTCTTCGTTCCAAACGGCACATTTGTCTCCTTGCAAATTGTCCAATTGTCCTCTGTTAAGGATTAGAATATGATAAATGACTAAATGGGCTATTAACCTAATTTAATTTTAATTAAAATAAGTTATATTTTAATATTTAAAATTCGTATCTGAAGGATTCCGATTTAAAATAAGCTCAGATCTTCTCACATAAACTCGGGCCCATAGAACATGGATCGGGTCATGTACAGAAGGCGGTCCAAGGTGGATTGGGCCCATGAACGACAAAAGTTAAACCAAAAAGATATTTTCAACGCTCATATGCGAGGCCGAGCACCTGGCACTCTTAAACGAGGCCGAACACCTGGCGCTCGTAGGCAAGGCCGAACACACAGTGCTCGTAGGCGAGGCAGAACACTGTATGTCAGCGCTCATAGGCGAGGCCGAGCATAAAGGAGGACCTCAACATTTCGAAATGTAGGCCGTGATCTCTACACTTGAAATCAGAATATGACAGCGTGAATGGTGATAATGGAATGACATTCGAGCATTGAATGCGTCATTAATGGGCATTAAATGCTCGCTCAGCAGACCATCAAAAGTCTCTGAAGGGCATTCAATACTTTTTTAAATAGACACTAAACACCTACCTCCATCATGGCTATTCTACCTAGATAAGGGTAGATCCAGTCAAGAGTGAGGCGATAGCAAGTGCATAGGCCATCCATGACAGGAACAGTTTGTCCTATTTGCCTTTTGCCTATAAATATGAAGGTTCTTCCACAAACTAAGGTGTGTGTAATTTTTATCTACCAGAATACATTATACTCTCCCTCTCTCCATCATATACACTGTTCTCCTAGTGCTAGAGTTGAGGTTCTCTTTGCTAACTTAGCCATCAGAGGGAGATTTCGACAAGAACACCCCGTCAGGCAATAACATTGTCTCCCCTTTTGTAGGACCGAGCTCCCATCTAAGGACCGAACTTTTATACGAGGTGCGAATTTAGGCCTGATTTACTTTCATTCGATCTATATAACCCTGCAAGAGCGTACCTCGCACATTTGGCTTCGTATGCATAAATTTTTTACCATACAAGCTTGATCGTCATCCATGTCATCTCCGTCAAAAACAAGTTTGAGAGGAAGTGACGATCGGTCTAGTAGAGAGCATAGTCTCGTGGACAAAGTGTCAACCAAGAAATTGACTAAATATCATGGAAAAGGCCCATGAACCTAATACCTAAACGTCTCGAAGAGACATTCGACCAGGAGGCCATCTTAAATGAGATGAGAAATGAGATTACAGTGTTAAAAGCCGCTTTAACATCCAAACAACAAGAAGAGGGCCCACTAGAAGATGAGGCCACCAGTAAGCACGGTTTGGTCTACGATAAAGCTCGCTCATCATATTCGTCGAGGAGGAACTGCGCTTCTCAGACCGATCACATCCAGTAGGCAAAAAGATCAATTTCGGGGGCATCGTGAGGCTAATCAACAAAAATGGAGGAAAATAATTACTTTTTGTCTTCCTAATGGAGTACGGAGGAGCAGTCATGCACACGTTCATCTCGACATGACACTGGCTCACGAACAATAGACCCTCAGGGGAAAGGGACGGAGGTAGCACATGCTTACCATTCAAAAATACTGACTTGCCCGTCCCCAAGGCCAAGCAATCCATGCTCGGTTCCTGTTAGTCTGGCTGTGCTACAGAGCTCATTCCCAGGTAATTTTCTCTCTACACCCTTCTCTGCCCGGATTGAATCTTTGATCCCACCTAAAGGATTCTCACTCCCGAAGTTCACCTCTTATGATGCAAAAATGGATCCAAACGCACACACCAGCCATTTCAGGCAAATAATGATGCTATGGAGCAATAATGACTCCTTCATGTGCAAAGTCTTCCCATCCATCCTGGGTGAAACATGGCTAAGATGGTTTGACAAGCTATCTACATTCTCCATTAACAATTGGGGAGAGTTGGCCACAGCCTTCGTCAATCGATTCATAGCCTGCACTAAGGCCCCGAAGGCTATCGATGCTCTATTGGCCCTTAAGAGGGGCAAGAAGGAGGCTTTGCGCACGTACACGGGCAAATATTAGGAAACCTACAATGAGATAGAGCACTGTAGCAAGAAAATGACAATAACGACATTTTGATTGGGATTTTCCCCGACAACGAGCTCAGATGCGCCTTAGCAATAGAGCCGCCAAAGAGTATTGCTGAGCTCATGAAAAAAGTGAAACAATACGTCCGAAAGGATGATGATGCAGGAGTGCCTGAGGTAGAAAGAGCATGATTGAGCTGAAGAAGGATGAGCACTAGGCTGGCGAAAAGCCAAACAAAATGGCTAAGAGGGGATACAGGCCGAGCAAACTACTTCGGTCTCCCCAGAAACGATAGCGGCTATAAAAACACCTAAGAGGGGATACAGGCCGAGCAAACTACTTCGGTCTCCCTAGAAACGATAGCGGCTATAAAAACACCCGGGTAGCCATGAACACCATTTTTAGGGAGCCTATATACAAAATGCTCTCCCAGATAAAGGAGAAATCTTACTTCCAATGGCCGCCAAAGATTTTTGAGGTTGCCATCCAAGCGATAATCAAGGATTAAATTAGGTAGAGATACTCCTACCATAAAGAGAGGGGAACATCGAACGGAGGACTGTTATGCCTTTAAGAGACACCTGGAAGAACTGGTATGCTAGGGGCACCTCAAGGAATACATTGATGACCAAGCATAGGGCAAAGAAGCTGGGGCTATACAAAGAGGACGAGGGTTCCCCGGTCGTCCAAGATAGGGGCGACATAGCATTGATCCATGGATTAATGAATCACAGCTAAAGGAACGGCCTTAGAGGTCAAATACAGAAAGCCCGACATCACCAAGAAATGATGAGTGTCCATACTATAAAGAGGCCGAGCTTAGCTATGAGGAGGGCCGAGATATCATTTACCGAGAAAGACTCATCCAAGTTTCAGCACCATCATAACGATACATTGGTTATAATGCTAAACATGGATGAGGTCAACGTCAAACGAATCATTGTTGATTAGGGCAGCTCGGTTGAGATCATGTACTATGAGCTTTTTAAGAAGCTCAGCTTGGGCGAAAAGGATCTCACCCCCTTGGTGGGGTTTAATTCTCAAGCGATATAGCCACTGGGGAGAGTTACGATCCCCGTCCGCGCTGGTTCTACCACCATAATAACTGATTTTCTTATGGTGGATGTCCCTTCGGCTTACAATGCTATAGTGGGTAGGTCGTGGCTACACAAGTTGAACATTGTGCCTTTTACATACCACCAAATGATGAAATTCCCTACAAAGGAGGGCGTGGAGGTCATACATGGTGGCCAGGTTGCCTCCAAGAAATGTTTCATAGCCGCGCTAAAAAACAAGCACCATACGGGACAGGTACAATTGGTGGAGGTCCCCAACCAACCAGTGCTAGAAGATGTCAGTACTGAGGCCGAGCAAAGGCCATCAAAGACCTCCTCACCATTCCTATCAATGGGGCTAACCCTAAAAAATTCTTCTTAGCTGATTCGTCCATGGGGAAGGAGAAAGAACTGAAATAATTGACTTTCTAAATGTTAATATCGAGGTCTTTGCCTAGATGCCCTATGAAATGCCAGGGGTTGATCCCACATTTATTTGTCACCGGCTCAACGTTAGTCCGACATATAGACCAGTCAAACAAAGGAGTATGAGGTCGGGACCTTAGCACGCTGAAGTAGTGGTAGAAGAGGTGGCTAAGCTCCTTGAAGCCTAGGAAATTTGGGAAGTACAATATCTGGATTGATTATCTAACACTGTGGTGGTAAAAAAGAAGACAGGATAGTAGAAGGCTTGTGTCGACTTCAGTAGCTTAAACAAGGCATGCCCTAAAGACAGCTTTCCCCTACCAAAGATCAACTAACTGGTGGATTCCACGGCCGGACACGCACAGTTGAGCTTCCTCAACGCCTATCGAGGCTATCACTAGATTGCCATGTTCGGCCTAGACCAGGAAAAGACTGCCTTCATCACCCCAGGGGAACCTACTGCTACACAGTCATGCCTTTTGGGTTGAAGAACGCAGAGGAGACCTATCAAAGGATGATTATAAAAGATGTTCGGCGATCTAATGGGCCAAACAATGAAGGCATATATAGATGACATGGTGGTCAAAACCAAGGTGCAAGGCAGCCACTTGGCCGACCTACAAGAGATGTTCGGTGTCCTAAAACACCACAAACTTTGGCTGAATGCCTCTAAATGTGCCTTCGGCATCGACTGTGGTAAATTTCTCAGTTTCTTGATCTCACACAGAGGCATAAAAGCCAATCTAAACCAGATCAACACACTTCAAATTGTACAATAGCCAAGCTCGATAAAAGAAGTGCATAGGTTGACAGGCATGGTTGCGACACTAAATTATTTCATTAGCCAGTCCTCGGACAAGTGCCGACCATTCTTTCAAGTGTTAAAGAAGCACGATGGGTTTTTGTGGACCAGGGAAGCTAATCAGGCCCTGGAAGCCTTGAAAAGGTACCTAGCAGAACCACAACTCCTATCTACCCTTACGACTGGCAAAGTTCTTTATCTCTAGCTCATCGTGTCCGCACATGCGGTGAGCGACATTCTGGTGCACGCTATCGATGGCAACCATCAACCCGTGTACTACGTCAGCAAAACCCTCTCAAATGCTGAGATACAGTATCTTCCTCTAAAGAAACTTGCATACATCCTAGTTATGGCATCCAAAAAGTTGATACATTACTTATAGGCTCACCCTGTCTCTGTCCTAACTGAATATTCGTTAAAGGCCATTCTCAGGTAAGTAGACCTCACAGGCAGGATCTCTAGGTGGGAAGTGGAACTTAGTGAGCACCACAATACCTATAAACCAAGGAATGCCATTAAAGCCCAAATTGTGGTAGATTTCCTAGCCGAGTTCACTGCTTCTCCCCATATATCTAGCTCGGCGGACAACCAGTCCCCCACCGAGCTAGTGGGGGAAGAGGTGGAGCATTCTAAGAATTGAAAGGAACCCTCAGCCAAAGCATGGAGGCTACAAGTGGATGGTGCATCGAACTACATGGGGACAGGAGCTGGGATAATACTCACCTCCCTGAAAGGGATTGTACTAGAATAGTCCTTGAAACTTGGCTTCTATGCCTCTAACAATGAGGCTAAATATGAAGCTCTACTGGCTGGCCTACGAGCAGCGAAGAGACTTTACATGGTCGAGCTAATGGTATACAGTGACTCCTAGCTGGTAGTAAACCAATTGACTGGGCTATATGAGGCCAGAGATGATAGGATGTCTAGATACTTGGCAGAGGTCAAGAGAGAGATTGAAACTTTTAATGCCTTTGGCATTAAGCAAATAGGATAAAAATTGAACTGTCATGCTGATGCTTTAGCATCCCTCACCTTGGCATCAAAATTTGGCAATCCCATGACGATCACCATCGAATTTTTGGCAAATCCGAGCATAGACCGGGGGCAGGAACGAACAGATGTCCTCCCTACCGAGCTAAACCCGAGTTGGATAGATCCTATTGCGTCGTTTATCAAAATCGATCAGTTATGGGACGATAAAAGAGAAGCACATAAGATAAGATTAAAAGCTGCCCGATTCTGTCTCTCGCCAACAGATAAGCTATGCCGAAGATCGTTCACTGTTACCTTTTGTGCGTACATTCAAATTTGGTAAAAGACTTGTTGTTTGAGATTCACGAAGAGATCTGTGGAAGTCATACTAGGGGCAGATCCCTGGCATACAAAGTGATCACGCAGGGATATTGGTAGCCATATATGCAGAAGGACACCCATCAGTATGTCCAAAAATGTGAGAAGTGCCAAAATTTTACTTCTCTTATACAACAGTCAGCTGGGGAGCTCTCACCTCTTACAAGCCCTTAACCCGTTGCTCAATAGGGCCTAGACATCGTATGACCCCTACCTAGAGCTGTGAATAATATATGATTTATCATAATGGCCATGGATTACTTTACAAAGTGGGTCCAGGTAGAGCCCTTGGCCAACATCAGCGAGGTCGACGTGAAGAAATTCATTTGGAAGAACATTATCATGAGGTTTGACATCTCAAGAGCCCTCACCTCAGACAACAGGACCCAATTGATGGTAGGATCTTATGGACATTCTTGACTAAGCTAGGAATACATTTCTATAACTCCACTCTGGCCTACCCATAGTGCAATGGCCAAGTTGAGGCCTCCAATAAAACCATATTGGATGAAATAAAGAAGAGGCTAGAAAAAGAAAAGGAAAGGTGGGTTGATGAACTTCTCAATGTCCTATGGACCTACTGAACTACACCTCATTGCGCAACGGGTGAAACACCCTATTCCATAACATAGGAACCGAGGTGATAATTCCCTTGAAAGTTGGCCTTCCTACTATGAAGACTGACATATTCACCCCAGAGAGCAATGATGGGATCCTGACCAGAGACTTGGACATGGCCGAAGAACGACGCGAGACCGCTCTGATCAGAATTCAAGCATATAAAAAAGAAATGGCAAATGAGTACAACAAGAAGGTCAAGCCTCGGCTCTTTGACCACGGGGACCTTGTACCCCGAAGGGTGATAGGCAACACTAGGGGAGCAATAGACGGGAAACTCAGTGCAAATTGGGAAGGACCGTACAAGGTGCGATCGATTGCGGACACAAAAGCTTATAATCTAGAGGACAATGACGGGAAAGTCATTCCTCAACCATAGAACAAAGTTAATTTATGATTTTTCTATCATTAAATTGTAAACTCAGCTGGATATTACAATAAAATGAAGATCATTCAACAATATCTGCCTTACATTGAGTTAGAACAACTTCTGGGATAGTACGACCCCGTAGCCAAACTCGAACAGTTCGTGCCTCATAGGGTAGCAACTCTCTATAGCCGAACTAGAATAGTTCGTGCCATGCAGGAGTTAGAACAACTCCCAGGGTTTAGTACGGCCCCACAGTCGAACTTGAACAGTTTGTGCCATGCAGGAGTTAGAACAAATCCTGGGATAGTACGACCCCGCAGCCAAACTCGAACAGTTCATGCCTCATAGGGTAACAACTCCCTATAGCCAAACTAGAACAGTTCGTGTCATGTAAGAGTTAGAACAACTCTCAGGATTTAGTATAGCCCCATAGCTGAACTTAAACAGT
>JAUTBS010083750.1:0-13116 GCA_032361285.1 Aequorea victoria | reverse complement strand
CGAGGCATTACAAAGAAGTTTGTGAAACTTAAAAACTCTCGAAAAAACTCCATCCGGGGTCAAAAAGTAAATTAGATTTCAATTTGTTCGAAAATCGGCGCTAACACGTCACTTTAGACCAAAAAAATAGGTAAAAATAGATGGCACGTCAATAGGACGTCCAGTTAGAGAATTCCAAAAAAGTTTGTGAAACTTAAAACTTAAAGAAAAGTTGTAAAAACTCCGTCGGTGGTCAACACAGTAAATTAGTAACTGAACGCCTAGAAAACTGGAGATAACACGGCAAACTCGACTAAAGAAAGTTGTGGAAATAGAAGGCACGTCAATAGGAGGTCCGGTTATAGAATTGAAAAGAAGTTTTGAAAATTTAATACTTAAAAAAACTCGTTAAAACTCCATCTGGGGTCAAAAAGTAAATTAGCCTTCAATTGGCCAAAAACTCAGCTCTAACACGTCACTCTAAACTAAAGAAAAAAGTAAAAATAGACAGTACATAAATATGACGTCTGGTTAGAGAATCCTAAGAAGTTCGTGAAACATAAAACTGAAAAAAACTCCTAAAAACTCTATCGATGGTCAAAAAAGTAAATTCACGACTGAATGCCTCAAAAACAAGAGCTACCATGTCTCAGTTGACTAAAAAAACATGTGGGAACAAACGGCCCATCAATAGATCGTCCGGTTAGAGAATTCCAAGAAGTTTGTGAAACTTAAAACTTAAAAAAAGTCATAAAAACTCCATCGGGAGTCAAAATAGTAAATTAACAACCGAATGCCTCGAAAATTAGAGCTAACACATCCCACCCGACTAAAGAAACTTATAAAAATAGAAGACACGTCAATTGGAGGTCCGGTTAGAGAATTACAAAGAATTTTGTGAAACGTAAAACTTAAAATAAGTTGTAAAAACTCATTTGGGGTCAAAAAGTAAATTAGCTTTCAATTGGGCCGGAAATAGGAGCTAACTTGTCACTTTAGACTAAAGAAACTTGTGGAAATAGAAGGCACGTAAATAGAACGTCCAGTTAGAGAATTCGAATGAAATTTGTGAAACTTAAAACTTAAAAAAAGTCGTAAAAACTCCATCGGGGGTCAATACAGTAAATTAGCACAAGAATGCCTAGAAAACTGGAGATAACACGGCACACTCGACTAAAGAAACTTGTGGAAATACACGACACGTCAATAGGAGGCCCAGTTAAAGAATTAAAAAGAAATTTTGTAAATATAAAAGTTGAAAAAACTCGTTAAAACTCCATATGGGGTCAAAAAGTAAATTAGCCTTTAATTGGTCCGAAAATCGACGCTAACGCGTCACTCTAGACAAAAGAAACTAGTGGAAATAGACGGGACGTCAATAGGAGGTCCAATAAAAGAATTACAAAGACGTTTGTGAAATTTAAACCTTAAAAAAACTCGTAAAAACTTTATCGGGGTCAAAAAATAAATTAGCCCTCAATTGGTCCGAAAATCGACACTAACACGTCACTCTAGACTAAAGAAACTTGTGGAAATAGACGGCACGTAAATATAACGTCTGGTTAGAGAATTCGAAGAAAGTTTGTGAAACTGAAAACTTAGCAACCGAATGCCTATAAAACTGGAGGTAACACGTCACACTCCACTAAAGAAACATGTGGGAATAGACGACACATTAGGAGGTCCGGTTAGAGAATTACAAGAAGTTTGTAAAATTGAAAAGTTAAAAAAACTCCTAAAAACTCCATCAGAAATTAAAAAGTAAATTAGCCTTCAATTGGCTCGAAAATCGGCGAGTGAAGGCTAATTTAGACGGCACGTCAACAGGAGGTCCAATTACGAAATTACAAAAAAAAAATTTGAAACATAAAACTAAAAAAAACTCGTAAAACTCCATCTGGGCTCAAAATAGTAAATTAGAAATCAAATACCTCGAAAACTACAGCTAACATGTCACTCTAGACTAAAGAAACTTGTGGAAATAGATGGCACGTCAATAGGAGGTCCAATTAAAGAATTACAAAGAAGTTTGTGAAATTAAAACTTAAAAAAACTCGTAAAAACTCTATCGGGGTCAAAAGGTAAATTAGCCTTCAGTTCGCCCGAAAATCGGCGCTAACACGTCACTCTAGACTAAAGAAACTTGTGGAAATAGACGGCACGTAAATATAATGCCCGGTTAGAGAATTCGAAGGAAGTTTGTGAAACTTAAAACTTAAAGAAAGTCGTAAAAACTCCGTCGGGGGTCAATACAGTAAATTAACAACCGAATGCCTCAAAAACTGGAGCTTACATGTCAAACTCGACTAAAGAAACTTGTAAAAATATACGGCACGTCAATAGGAGGCCCAGTTAAAGAATTACAAAGAAAGTTGTGAAACTTAAAAGTTAAAGATTGTAAAAACTCCATCACGGGTCAAAAAGTAAATTAGCCTTCAATTGGTTCGAAAATCGGCGCTAACACGACACTCTAGACTAAAGAAACTTGTGAAAATAGACGGCACGTGAATAGGAGGTCCGATTAGAGAATCACAAAGAATTTTGTGAAACTTAAAGCTTAAAAAAACTCGTAAAACTCCATCCGGGGTCAAAATAGTAAATTAGAAATCGAATGCCTTGAAAACTAGAGCTAACACGTCACACTCTACTAAAGAAACATGTGGGAACATATGGCACGTCAGTAGAAGGTCTGGTTAGAGAATTACAAAGAAGTTTGTGAAATTTAAAACTAAAAAAAAAAAATTCGTAAAAATTTCATCGGGGGTCAAAAAGTAAATTAGCCTTCAATTGGCCAGAAAATCTGCGGTAACACGTCACTTTAGACTAAAGAAACTTGTGAAAATAGACGACACGTCAATAGGAAGTCCGATTAGAGAATTCCAAGGAAGTTTTTGAAACTTAAAACTTCAAAAAAAGTCATAAAAACTCCATCGAGGGTCAATAAATTAAATTAGCAAGCTAGTGCCAAGAAAACTGGAGCTAACACGTCAAATTCGACTAAATAAACTTATGGAAATAGACGGCACGTTAATAGGAGGTGCGATTAGAGAATTACAAAGAAATGAGTGAAACTTAAAACTTCAAAAAACTCGTAAAATTTTATCGGTGGTTAAAATAGTAAATTAGCAAACAAATGTCTCAAAAACTGGAGCTAACATATCACACTTGACTAAAAAAACATGTGGGAACAGACGGCACGTCAGTAGGAGGTCCGGTTAGAGAATTAGAAAGAAGTTTGTGAAACGTAAAACTTAAAAAAACTAGTAAAAACTCCACCACGAATCAAAAAGTAAATTAGCCTTCAATTTGGCCCGAAAATCGGTGCTAACACGTCACTCTAGACTAAAGTAACTTGTGAAAATAGACGGCACGTCAATAGGACGTCCGGTTAGAAAATTCCAAGGAAGTTTATGAAACTTAAAACTAAAAAAAATCATAAAAACTCCATCGCGGTCAAAACAGTAAATTAGCAACCGAATGCCTAAAAAACTAGAGCTAACACATCACACTCGAATAAAGAAACTTGTAAAAATAGACGGCACATCAATAGGAGGTCCGGTTAGAGAATTTACAAAGTAATTTGTGAAACTTAAAAAAACTCGTAAAAACTACATTGAGGGGTCAAAAAATAAATTAGCATTCAATTGGCCCGAAAATCTGCGCTAACACGTAACTTTAGACTAAAGAAACTTGTGAAAATAGACCGTCAATAGGACGTCCGATTAGAGAATTCCAAATAAGTTTGTGAAACTTAAAACTTCAAAAAAATCGTAAAAAGTCCATCAGGGTCAAAACAGTAAATTAGCAACTGAATGTCTCGAAAACTAGAGCTAACACGTCACACTCGACTAAAGAAACTTATGAAAATAGACGGCACATCAATAAGAGGTCCAGTTAGAGAATTACAAAGAAAATTGTGAAACTTAAAACTTAAAAAAACTAGTAAGATTCCATCCGGGGTTAAAATAGTAAATTAGCAATTGAATGCCTCGAAAACTAAAGCGAACACGTCACACTAGACTAAAGAAACTTGTGGAAATAAACGGCACATCAATAGGACATCTGGTTAGAGAATTCCAAGGAAGTTTGTGAAACTTAAAACTTAAAACTTAAAAAAACTCGTAAAAACTCCATCGATGGTCAAAATAGTAAATTAACAATCGAATACCTCAAAAACTGGAGGTAACACGTCACACTTGACTAAAGAAAACATGCGAGAACAGATGACACGTCAATAGAAGGTTCGGTTAGAGAATTATATAGAATTTTGTGAAACTAAAAACTTAAGAAAAACTCGTATAAACTCCATCAGGGATCAAAAAGTAAATTAGACTTCAATTGGCCCGAAAATCAGCGGTAACATGTCACAAGGAAGTTTATAAAACTTAAAACTTAAAAAAAGTCGTAAAAACTCCATCGCCGGTTAAAAAATAAATCAGCATTGAATTGGCACTAAAATCGGCGCTAACACATCACTTTAGACTAAAGAAACTTGTGGAAATAGTCGGCATGTCAATAGAACGTCCGATTAGAGAATTCCAAGGAAGTTTGTGAAATTTAAAAAACTTGTAAAAACTCCATCTGGGGTCAAAACAGTAAATTAGGAACCAAATGCCTCGAAAACTAGAGCTAACATGTCACACTCGACTAAAGAAACTTATGAAAATAGACGGCACGTCAATAGAAGGTCCAGTTATAGAATTACAAATAATTTTGTGAAACTTTAAACTTAAATAAACTCGTAAAATTCCATCTGGGGTCAAAATAGTAAATTAGCAATCTAATGCCTCGAAAACTGGAGCTAACACGTCATACTCGACTAAATAAACATGTGGGAATAGATGGCACGTCAGTAGAAGGTCCGATTAGAGAATTACAAAGAAAGTTGTGAAAGTTAAACTTAAAAAAACTTGTAAAAACTCTGTGAAAGAAAAAAATAAATTAGCATTCAATTGACCCAAAAATCAGAGCTAATATGTCACTTTAGACTAAAGAAACTTGTGCAAATAGACGGCACGTCAATAGGATGTCCGGTTATAGAATTACAAAGAAATTTGTAAAATTTCAAACTTAAAAAACACGTAAAAACTCCATCGAGGGTCAAAATAATAAATTAACAACCAAATACCTCAAAAATTGGAGGTAACACGTCACACTTGACTAAAGAAACACGTGGGAACAGATAAAACGTCAATAGAAGGTTCAGTTAGAGAATTACAAAGAAATTTGTGAAATTTAAAACTTAAAGAAACTCGTATAAATTCCATCGGGGATCAAAAATTAAATTAGATTTCAATTGGCCCGGAAATCAGCGGTAACACATCACAAGGAAGTTTGTAAAACTTAAAACTTAAAGGATGTCGTAAAAACACCATTGGGGGTCAAAACAGTAAATTAGCAACCGAATGCCTCGAAAACTGAAGCTAACAGGTCACACTCGACTAAAGAAACTTGTGAAAATATACGACACGTCAATAGAAAGTCCGGGTAGAGAATTACCAAAAAGTTTGTGAAACTTAAAACTTAAACAAACTCGTAAAAACTCCATCGGGGGTCAAAAACTAAATTAGCCTTAAATTGGCCAAACAAATCGGCGCAAACGCATCACTTTGCACTAAAGAAACTTGTGGAGATAGACAACACATCAATAGGACATCTGGTTAGAGAATTCCAAGGAAGTTTGTGAAACTTAAAACTTAAAAAAATTCGCGGCTCAAAAAAGTAAATTAGCAACCGAATGTCTCAAAAATTAGAGCTAACACGTCACACTTGGCTAAAGAAACATGTGGGAACAGACGACACGTCAATAGGAGGGTCAGCTAGAGAATTACAAAAAAGTTTGTGAAATATAAAAGTTAGAATAACTTGTAAAAACTCCATCGCGGGTCAAAAAGTAAATTAGCCTTCAATTGGGCCAGAAATAGGCGCTAACACGTCACTTTAGACTTAAGAAAAATGTGGGAACAGACGCCATGTCAATAGGAGGTTTGGTTAGAGAATTACAAAGAAATTTGTGAAACTTAAAACTTTAAAAAAACTCGTAAAACTCCATTGAGGGTCAAAATAGTAAATTAGGAACCGAATGCCTAGAAAACTGGAACTAACACGTCACACTCAACTAAAAAAACATGTGGGAACAAAAGGTACGTCAATAGAAGGTCCGGTTAAAGAAATACAAAGAAATTTGTGGAAACTTAAAACTCAAAAAAACTCGTAAAAACTCTATCAGGGGTAAAAAAGTAAATTAGCCTTTAATTGGCCCGAAAATCGACGTTAACACGTCACTCTAGACTAAAGAAACTTGTGAAAATAGACGGCACGTCAATAGGACATCTGGTTAGAGAATTCTAAGAAAGTTTGTGAAACTTAAAACTTAAAAAACGTCGAAACAACTACATTGAGGGTCAAAACAGTAAATTAGCAACCAAATGACTGGAAATCAGCGTTAACACGTCACTTTAAACTAAAGAAACTTGTGAAAACAGACAGTCCGTCAATAAGGCATCCGGTTAGAGAAATCGAAATAAGTTTGTGAAATTTAAAACTTAAAAAATGTCGTAAAAACTCCATCGGGGGTCAAAATAGTAAATTAGCAACCGAATTCCTCGAAAACTATAGCTAACACGTCACACTCGACTAAAAAAACTTGTGAAAATAGACAGCACGTTAATAGGAGGTCCGGTTAGAAAATTACAAAGAAATTTGTGAAACTTAAAACATAAAAAAACTTGTAAAAACTCAATCGGGGGTCATAATAGTAAATTACCCTTTAATTGGCCCGAAAATCAACATTAACACATCACTTTAGATTAAACTTAAAGAAACTTGTGGAAATAGACGGCACATTAATAGGACGTCCGGTTAGAGAATTCCAAGGAAGTTTGTGAAACTTAAAACTTAAATAAGGTCGTAAAAATTCAATCGGGGTCAAAACAGTAAATTAGCAACCAAATACCTCGAAAACTGGAGCTAACACGTCACACTCGACTAAAGAAACTTGTGAAAATAAATGGGACGTCAATAGATGGTCTGGTTAGAGAATTACAAAGAAGTTTAAAAAACATAAAAAAAAAACTCGTAAAAACTCCATCGGGGGTCAAAATAGTAAATTAGCAACCGAATACCTCGAAACATGTGGGAACAGATGGCACGTCAGTGGGAGTTCCAGTTAGGGAATGACAAAGAAATTTCTGAAACTTAAAACTTAAAAAACTCGTAAAAACGTGAAAAACCTCCGTCGGAGGTCAAAAAGTAAATTAGCCTTCAATTGGCCTGAAAATCAGCGCTAACACGTTTGGGGTCAAAAATTACTGTTAGAGAGTTACAAAGAAATTTGTGAAATTTAAAACTTAAAAAAAAACTGGTAAAAACTTCACCGGCGGTCAAAAATAAAATTAGTCTTCAATTGGCCCGAAAATCGGAGCTAACATGTCACTCTAGACTAAAGAAACTTGTGAAAATAGACGGCACCTCAATAGGGGATCCAGTAGGAGAATTAAAAAGAAACTTATGAAACTTAAAACTCAAAAAAACTCGTGAAAATTGCATCGGGATCAAAAAGTAAATTGCCCTTCAATTGGCCCAAAAATTAGTGCTAACACGTTACTCTAGACAAAAGAAACTTGTTAAAATAGTTGGTACGTCAATAGGATGTCCAGTTAGAGAATTCCTACGAAGTTTGTGAAACTTAAAATTTAAAAAAAGTCATTAAAACTCCATCACGGGTCAAAATAGTAAATTAGGCACCGAACGTCTCAAAAATTGGAGCGAACATGTCAGACTCGACTAAAGAAACTTGTGGAAATAGACTGGGCGTCAATAGGAGCTCTGGTTAGAGAATTACAAAGAAGTTTGTGAAATTTAAAACTTTAAAAAACTCGTAAAAACTCCATCGGGGGTGAAAAAGTAAATTAGCCTTCAATTGGCCCAAAAATCGGCGCTAACACATCACTCTAGACTAAAGAAACTTGTGAAAATAGACGGCACGTCAATAGGACGTCCGGTAAGAGAATTCCAAGAAAGTTGTGAAACTTAAAACTTAAAACATAAAAATTCCAAGAATTCCAAGAAAGTTGTCAATAGGACGTCCGGTTAGAGAATTCTAAAGAAGTTGTGAAACTTAAAACTTAAACAAAGTCGTAAAAACTCCATCGGGAGTCAAAACATTAAATTAGCAACCGAATGCCTCAAAAACCGGAACTAAAACATCACTCGACTAAAGAAACATGTGGGAACAGACCACACGTCAGTACGAGATTTGGTTAGAGAATTATAAAAAGGTTTGTGAAACTTAACTTAAAAAAATAGGTAAAAATTTCATCGGGGGTCAAAAATTAAATTAGTCTTCAATTGGTCTGAAAATCAGAACTAATACGTCATTCTAGACTGACTAAAGAAATTTGTGAAAATAGACGGTACGTCAATAGGACGTCTGGTTAGAGAAACCCAAGGAAGTTTGTGAAACTTAAAACTTATACAAAGTCGTAAAAACTCCATCGGGGGTCAAAACAGTAAATTAGCAACCGAATGTATCGAAAACTAGAGCTAACACGTCACACTCGACTAAAACAACTTGTGGAAAAAGACGGCACCTCAATAGGTAGCCCCGTTAGAGAATTACAAAGAAATTTGTGAAACTTAAAACTCAAAAAAACTCGTAAAAACTCCATCGGTGGTCAAAAAATAAATTAGCCTTCAATTGGCCCGAAAATCAGCGCTAACACGTCACTCTAGACTATAGAAACTTGTGAAAATAGACGGCACATCAATAGAACATCCGGTTAAAGAATTCCAAGAAAGTTTGTGAAACTTAAAACTTTAAAGAAAAATCATAAAAACTCCATCGGGGGTCAAAAGAGTTTAGCAACCGAATGCCTCGAAACCTAGAGCGAACATGTCAGACTCGACTAAAGAAACTTGTGGAAATAGACGAGGTGTCAATATGAGGTCTAGTTAGAGAATTACAAAGAAGTTTGTGAAACTTAAAACTTTAAAAAAACTCGTAAAAACTCCATCAGGGGTGAAAAAGTAAAGTAGCCTTCAATTGACCCAAAAATCGGCGCTAACACGTCACTCTAGACTAAAGAAACTTGTGAAAATTTACGGCACTTCAATAGGACGTCCGGTAAGAGAATTCCAAGAAAGTTGTGAAACTTAAAACTTAAAGAAAGTCTTAAAAACTCCATCGGGGGGTCAAAACAATATATTAGCAACCGAATGCCTCAAAAACTGGAGCTAAAACGTCACACTCGCCTAAAGAAACATGTGGGATCAGACGACACGTCAGTACGAGGTCTGGTTCGAGAATTAGAAAGAAATTTATGAAACTTAAAACGTAAAGAATGTTGTAAAACTCCATCGGGGATCAAAAATTCAATACACCTTTAATTGGCTCAGACATCGGCGCTAACACGTCACTCTAGACTAAAGATACTTGTGGAAATAGACGGCACGTCAATAGGACGTCTAGTTATAGAATGCCAAGAAAGTTTGTGAAACTTAAAACTTAAAGAAAGTCATAAAAGTTCCATCGAGGGTCAAAACAGTAAATTAGCAACTGAATGCCTCAAAAACTGAAGGTAACATGTCCCACTCGACTAATGAAACTTGTGAAAATAGACGGCACGTTAATAGGACGTCTTGTTAGAGCATTACAAAGAAGTTTGAGAAACTTAAAACTTAAAAAAACTCGTAAAAACTCCATCGGTGGTCAAAATAGTAAATTAGCAACCGAATGCCTAAAAAACTGGAGATAACACTTCACACTCAGCTAAAGAAACATGTGAGAACAGATGACACGTCAATAGAAGGTTCAGTTAGAGAATTACAAAAAAGTTTGTGGAACTTAAAACTTAAAAAACAGGTAAAAACTCCATCGGGGGTCAAAAATTAAATTAGCCTTCAATTGGTCCGAAAATCGACACTAATACGTCACTCCAGACTAAAACAATTTGTGAAAATAGACGGTACGTCAATAGGACGTCTGATTAGAGAATTTCAAGAAAGTTTATGAAACTTAAAACTTATAGAAAGTCGTAAAATCTCCATCGGCGCTCAAAACAGTAAATTAGTAATCGAATGTCTCAAAAACTAGAGCTCACACGTCACACTCGACTAAAGAAACTTGTGAAAATAGACGACACCTCAATAGGGGGTCCTGTTAGAGAATTACAAATAAAATTGTGAAACTTAAAACTCAAAAAAACTCGTGAAAACTCCATTGGTGGTCAAAAAATAAATTAGCCTTCAATTGGCCCAGAAATAAGCTCTAACACGTCACTCTAGACTATAGAAACTTGTGAAAATAGACGACACGTCAATAGGACGTCCGATTAGTGAATTCCAAGAAAGTTTGTGAAACTTAAAACTTAAAAAAGTCCATCGGGGGTCAAAATAGTAAATTAGGCACCGAATACCTCGAAAGCTGGAGCGAACATGTCACACTCGACTAAAGAAACTTGTGAAAATAGACGGGACGTCAATAGGAGGTATAGTTAGTGAATTACAAAGAAATTTGTGAAACATAAAACTTTAAAAACTCGTAAAAACTCCATCGGGGATGAAAAAGTAAATTAGCCTTCAATTAGACCAAAAATTGGCACTAACACATCACTCTAGACTAAAGAAATTTGTGAAAATAGAAGGCACGTTAATAGGACATCCGGTTAGAGAATTTCAAGAAAGTTGTGAAACTGAAAACTTAAAGAAAGTCGTAAAAACTCCATCGGGGGTCAAAACAGTAAATTAGCAACCGAATGCATCGAAAACTGTAGCCAAAACGTCACACTCGACTAAAGAAACATTTGGGAACAGACGACATGTCAGTACGAGGTCTAGTTAGAGAATTAAAAAAATGTGAAACTTAAAGAATGTCGTAAAACTCCATCGAGGATCAAAAATTAAATTAACTTTTAATTGGCCCAGACATCGGCGCTAACACGTCACTCTAGACTCAAGAAACTTGTGAAAATAGACGGCACGTCAATAGGACGTTTGGTTAGAGATTGCCAAGAAAGTTTGTGAAACTAAAAATTTAAAAAAAAAAATTGTAAATATTCCATCGGGGATCAAAACAGTAAATTAGCAACCGAATGTCTTGAAAACTGGAGCTAACACGTCACACTCGACTAAAGAAACTTATGAAAATAGACAGCACGTCAATAGGAGGTCCAGTTAGAGAATTACAAAAAAAATTTGCGAAATTTAAAACTTAAAAAAGCTGTAAAACTCTATCCGGGGTGAAAATAGTAAATTAGCAATCAAATGTCTCAAAAATTGGAGCTAACATGTCACACTCGACTAAAAAAACATGTGGGAACAGACGACACGTCAATAAGGTTCGGCAAGAGAATTCTAAATAAGTTCGTAAAGTTTTAAACTTAAAAAAATTTGTAAAAACTCTATTGGGGGTCAAAAAATAAATTAACCTTCAATTGGCCTTAAAATAGGTACTAACACGTCACTCTAGACAAAAAAGACTTGTGGAAATAGATGGCATGTCAATAGGACGTCCGGTTAGAAAATTCCAAGGAAGTTTGTAAAACTTAAAAAAACTCGTAAAACTCCATCCATGATAGAAATAGTAAATTAGTAACCCAATGCCTCGAGAACTGGAGCTAACATGTCACATTTCACTAAAGAAACATGTAGGAACAGATGACACGTCAATAGGAGGTTCGATTAGAGAATTACAAAAAAAATGTGAAACTTAAAACTCAAAAAAACTTGTGAAAACTCCATCGGGGGTTAAAAAGTAAATTATCCTTCAATTGGCCCGGAAATCAGTGCTAACACGTCACTCTATACTAAAGAAACTTGTTACTATAGACGGCACTTCAATAGAACGTCCGGTTAGAGAATTCCAAGAAAGTTTGTGAAACTTAAAACTTAAAAAAGTCGTAAAAACTCCATCGGGGTCAAAATAGTAAATGTGGCACCGAATGCCTCGAAAACTGGAGCGAACATGTCAGACTCGACTAAAGAAATTTGTGGAAATAGACGGGGCATCAATAGGAGGTCTGATTTGAGAATTACAAAAAAGTTTGTGAAACTAAAAACTTTAAAAAAAACTCGTAAAAACTCTATCAGGGTGAAAAAGTAAATTAGCCTTCAATTGGCCCAAAAATCAGCGCTAACACGTCACTCTAGACTAAAGAAACTTGTGAAAATAAACGACACATAAATAGGACGTCCGGTTAAAGAATTCCAAGAAAGTCGTAAAACTTAAAACTTAAAAAAGTCATAAAACTCCATTGGGGGTCAAAACAGTAAATTAGCAACCGAATGCCTCGGAAACTAGAGCTAAAACGTTACACGCGACTAAAGAAACATGTGGGACCAGACGACACGTCAGTACGATGTCTGGTTAGAGAATTACAAAAAAATTTGTGAAACTTAAAGAATGTCGTAAAAACTCCATCGGGGATCAAAAATTAAATCAACCTTTAATTGGCCCGGACATCGGCCCTAACACGTGATTCTAGACTAAAGATACTTGTGGAAGTAGACGGCATGTCAATAGGACGCCTGGTTAGATAATGCCAAGGAAGTTTGTGAAATTTAAAACTTAAAGAAAATCGTACAAATTCCATCGGGGGTCAAAACACTAAATTAGCAACCGAATGCTTCGAAAACTGAAGCTAACACGTCACATTCGACTAATGAAACTTGTGAAAATAGACGGTACATCAATAAAAAGTCCGGTTAGAGCATTACAAAGAGATTTGAGAAACTTAAAAGTTAAAAAAACTCGTAAAAACTTCATCGGGAATCAAAATAGTAAATTAGCAACCGAATGCCTCAAAAACTGGAGCTAACACGTCACACTCGGCTAAAGAAACATGTGGGAACAAACGACACGTCAATAGGAGGTTCCGTTAGAGAATTACAAAAAAGTTTGTGAAACTTAAAACTTAAAAAAATGGTAAAAACTCCATCGGGGGTCAAAATTAAATTAGCCTTCAATTAGCCCAAAAATCAGCACTAACACATCACTCTAGACTAAAGAAACTTGTGAAAATAGACGGCACATCAATATGACGTCCGGTTAGAGAATCCCAAGGAAGTTTTTGAAACTTAAAGAAAGTCGTAAAAACTCCATCGGGGGTCAAAACAGTAGATTAGCAACCGAATGCATCG
>JAUTBS010083639.1:0-13117 GCA_032361285.1 Aequorea victoria | reverse complement strand
GTATGGTATCCGGCTTGAACAAAAATAAAAAATTTTAAGAAAATTTTGACCAACCAAACAAACTCAAATTCGCCTAAAATTTAGTATGGAGACTAAGGCTTGTTAATGAATATTTTTAGTAGATTTATTTTGGGAGTTGATGTCTCAGTTGGTGGGACTCAATACAACATATTTAGAGGTAGTCGGATACCGTGAATGACCCAAATGACCTCCGATTTGCACCAAACTTGAGCTATGTGATGGGATCCATCCCCATCAATGGTGGTTCAGTTATTCCAAGCATGTGAGGACTCCCACATGCCATCACCGACCTTCGCCGAAGTCATCCTGTCATCGCCCACCATTGTTGACAATTGGAGAATTGAATATATGATTCTGAAGATTGGATTCGGGAGTATAAGATTTGGAGATTCATTTGTGATGCATCAGTACTTCATCGTTGCCTATATATTGGAGTTTTCTCTAAGAGAGAAGATCAAAGCGAAGGTGAGAACGAACAGAGTGTGTGAGACTCTGTGGCTCGATTGATTCGATCATAAATTCAAAGCATTAAGCATTGTTCTGCTTATATATGTGTGTGAGTGTTAAGAATAGAGAGTAGAGTGTTGAAAAGAGTGTGTAAAAATAGAATGAGTTCCTCTATTAGTGTTTCTCTCTCCTCCTCTCCATGTTTCTCCTCCACCGTTGAATAATTTATTTTTGTTCTCACTCTATGTGAACGTATGTCAGAGTGCTGAACCACGTAACTCCTCGTCTATTGTGTGTGTTGTTGTTTGCCGAGTATTGTGAACGGTCCCAATGAAGTGGTATCAGAGCCTAGGTAAAACATCGTTGAGCTTCGATAAGCTTCGATAATTTCCGCTAAAATTAAAAGTTGATCGAAATCAACTTTGGACCACACCCCGAGGAGCGTCTCCCTCAAACAAGAACATCGGTGCAAAGACAGACAGGAGAGGACATTGCACGCGCCCTCACGAGCCGCCTAAAGTTTCGGCGCGTTTTTCCAATTGTGCCCACGCGCCCCACGAGTCGTCCTCCTCTGTTGCCCTGAGTTCCTGAGTCAAATCGCGAGTTGACTCGCTAACTCGCGAGCTCACCCACGAGTTCACCCAGCCGCGCGCCGAGCCGAGTCGCTAGGGCCGCGTTGACCCGTTGACCGGCTATTGACCGGCGATGACCACCGTTAACCAGATGAGAAATTAGCTTCCCATCGCGAGATTTTGACCGTTCTTCGCGTGATTTTGACCTGAGATTGTGAGATTTTGATCTAAAACAAAGGTAGTACCTGTATAGAAGATGTATTAATTTTTAACTTTAATTTTACTCCAAAATAGTCTAAATATTGTGTCGTACAGCGGATATTTTGGCCATTTTTGTGAGTTTTATTTTTTCTTCCCTAATAGGACTCTGTCCGGATATTATTTTCACTATAAAGAGTGAGTCCCACCTCCTAGACAAGTAGTAGAGATGGAAGACACTACCCCAGGAGTTATGATAAAGTTTATGGCATCAAACTTTACAATATGGAAGACGCCAATGGAAGATATTCTTTATTGTAAAGACTTGTACGACCCCCTGGAGAATGACGGTGTTAAACCAGCTGGAAAGACAGACACCGACTGGATGAAGATAAACTGAAAGTCTATTAATCTTATCCAATAATGGATCGAACATAGTATTTTTTATCATGTCGTTCAGGAGACGAGCACATTTTGCCTCTATAAGAAATTAGAGGTCATGTACCAGTCAAAGACAGCCCGGAACAAAGCCATATTGATGAGGCGCCTTGTGAACCAGAAGTTAAGGTCAGGCAGTTCTATAACCGAACACCAGTGAGTTTCAGAACCTGGTGAACCAGCTAGCAACCGTGGGAATGGCGCTTGATGATGAACTTCAAGCTTTATTGCTTCTCAGCTCCTTACCAGACAACTGGGAGACATTGGTGGTATATTTCAGTAATTCTACATAAGAAAAGTTGACTATGAATATGGTTAAAGACATTTTATTTAATGAGGAATCTAGAAGGAAGGAAATGGGCGTGGATCAGCCCCAAGCCCTCGTTACGGAGAACAAAGGAGGAAACTGAGGAAGGAGTAGAGGCAGAAGTAGAGGTAAAAGAATGTCTCAGGATAATGATAAATCCAGAGACAGCAGTAGCAAGTTCAGATCCAGGGTCCAGTGTTATAAATGTGGCAAGGAGGGCCATATTAAGAGATTTTATAGATTTCAGAAGGCGGGACAAGGCCTCAATCAACAGAATGTAGAGGATACCAACACATCAGCTACTATATCAAAGACTTTAGTACAATCTACCAATGAAAAATGTCTCCATCGTGCAGACCATAGCACAGGGTGGATCATTAATACAACGGTGTCTTACCACGTCACTCCCTGGAGAGAGTTCTTCAGTTCTTACAAAGCTGGAGACTTTGGTACAGTTAGAATGGGCAACAACAACCATTCTAAAATCATGGGAGTTAGGGAGATTTCCATCCAGACGAGCGTTGGATGCAAGATGGTGCTCAGAGACGTGGAATATGTTCCTGATGTACGTCTTAATTTATTGTCAAGAAGTTCTCTAGATCGACTGGGATATAAGAATGCCTTCAAAATGGTCTTTAAAAGCTGACCAATGGAGCGCTAGTTGTAGCAAGAGGGCAGGCGTGTTGTACGCTCTTTAAGAATCAGTTGAAGATTTATTCAGATAGCCTAAATATAGTTGACGATGAGACTTCACCGAACCTATGGCACAAGAGGCTGACCCATATGAGTCAATGAGATCTGAAGATTCTGGCAAAGAAGGAGCTCATTCCCTTTGCCAATGGTATGAACCCTTGTGGGGTCTGTTTATGTGGAAAACAACAAAGGGTGACGTTCAGGTCATTTTTTAGGAAGAGATCAAAGGTGTTGAGTCTGGTATACTTTGATATTTTTGGACCTGTGGAGGAAGATGCTTTGAGAGGCAGAAAATATTTCTTAACTTTTATTGATGATGCATCAAGCAAGATATGGATGTATTTCTTGAAGACTACGAATGAGGTATTCTACTATTTTCAGAGGTTCCATATTATGGTGGAACAAGAGACCGAAAAGCGTTTAAAGTGTCTCTGCACAAACAGTTGTTCAAGTACACGACAAACGAGTTTAGAGTCTACTGTGTTGAACGAGCTATTCAGCATAAAAAGACAGTTCCCGAGATGCCCCAACATAATAGAGTTGCAGAGATGATGAATTACACCATTATAGAAAAAACTAGATGCATGCTCAGAATGGCCAAATTGCCCAAACTATTCTGGGGAGAAGCCTTCAATACTGCATGCTATTTGCTGAACCGATCACCAGCTATCCTACTGAATTTTGAGACACCCGAGAAGATCTGAACTGGCACAGATGTCTCTTACTCTCATCTGAGAGTGTTTGGGTGTAAGGCGTTTGCTCATGTATCGAGGGAGCAAAGATCCAAACTAGAAGACAAGTACACTCCATGCATTTTTGTGGGTTATGGAGATGTCGAGTTTGGAGTCAGATTATGAGATATTGAGATGAATGAGGTGATCCGGAGTAGAGATGTGGTATTCCAAAAACTTAGATGATTGAAGATTTTGTCTTGAAGCCAACAAAATCTGTTAGTACCCCAGGAATTATACCTACTCTTGTACAAGATCCAGAAGCAGCAGGAGAAGGTATTGAGCAGGGGGGCATACCCCTCCACCAAAAGTCGAAGAAGAAGGTGTTCAGCAAGGAGAGCATACCCCTTCACCAGATGTTGAGGTAGAGAGTGTTGAGCAGGGTGAGCCTCCACTAGAAGTTGATGAAGAGGGTGTTGAGCAAGGGGAGCAGACCCCTCCACCAGAGATTGAGAAACCTGAGGAGAAAAGAACGGCCAGAGAGCATAGACTACTGAGTAGAGATCCTGCTTCTGATGATATGACAGCTGAAGGGGAGCCAGAAGGCTATTGGAAGGCACTGACCCATAGAAAGAAAGGCCAGAGAGAAGTAAGAGGTGAAGATGGTAGAGACAGAGATGCACCCCGATAGGAATCTTGCAAGCATAATGACGATAGTTGTGTTCAAGGATAAGCTCAATGTTTGCAGAGATCTGGATGGACTGGACTCTAACGGAAGAGTTTGACAATACTTCCTCTCCCATGGGGATGGATGGGGAGATTTGATGGGACCCATCCCCATCATGGTTGATTTCTTCCTCGCATGCACCGACTCTCGCAGGCGAATGTTAACGATTGGAGATTTGCGATCGTTTGAAGATTAAATACAAGGACGTGATAAGATTTGGACGATTGCTTGTGATGCATCATTGGTCTTCATTGAAGCCTATAAAAAGAAGGCTCTGCATTGAAGCAGAGCAGAGCGAAAGTGAGAACGAACAGGGTAGGAAAGACTCTGTGGATCGATCAAGGGACTGAGGCATTGTGCATTGCTCTGCCTATGTGAGTGTGTGAGTGTTCAGAAAAGAGTTGAGTGTTGAAAGAGTGATGTAAACAGAGTGGGTTTATTATGTAAGAGTTTCTTTCTCCTCCTGTCCATGTTTCTCCTCCATCGTTTATTAACCTTATTTTGTTTCCGCTCTCTGTAGACGTAAGCCAGAGTGTCGAACCACGTAACTCCTCGTCTGTTGTGTGTGTTATTATTTGTCGTGTATTGTGAACGGTCCCAACAAAAATGCTCCCTTCAGCTACAAAGAAAATGAGATATTCAATTATAGTATTGAATCAGTTATCAACAGAAGGAAGGAAGTAATACGGAAACGCACAAGTGTATCATTCACTCAGTGGAGCCTCTTATTAGATCGCATATTCAGAGTGATTCATTAATTGCCAAGGCTCAATCCACTTAAAATGTAGCATTGTCGATGTCATCATATATAAAACTCCAGACTCCAATACTCAATTGTAATTAAACAAATGATCTGACTTTAAATGAACACATTTAAATAAATATATTTAAACTTTTTAATTTATATTTTATCTCACCGAATTATTTATTTAATAAATATTTTAGCATTATTTATGTGCAGCAGCAAATAATAGAGCATATATCGAAAATGATTTAAAACATAATAAAATAACATATTTTTAGATGGGCTTAAGTGATGATGAGGTGGCGGCTGGGGAAAGGATATAAAAAGAGAAGGTTAGGTTAAAACCAAGGTTCCCAACATTAGAGAGGAAGAGACAGCGGCTAGAGCAAAGACGGCGGTAAGAAAGAAGATCTCCATGATGATTCGATCTGAATTTTCTTCGTCTCTACCGACGATGAGCAGCTAAATCTTTTTTTCCTAGGGTTTTGAAGAAACCCTAGTCATGTAACCTAGAACTTATTTTGATTTATGAATTTCAAACATTTACACAATAATTGTATAATTTTGATTTCTTGATTTCTAATCAATGGATGTTCTTTCTTCTTTCAATCTCTTTGCCGTATTTATTTTCTATGATCACAAATACGAAATCATACAATGATTTTAACATTCTTTGATTAAGACTTGAGATAAGTTATGCTACGATTAGACGAATCGTGTCAAGTTTATCGAAGACGATCCGTACCATTCAAATATAGTTTATGCCAAACTTAATCATTGTTATCCTTTTTGATAACTCAGTTAGGGCATGTAGTCATAACGAGTCTTGATTGATTTAAACGAATAATTTTCACATCAATACATTTTTAGATTGTAAAGTTAGGATAGATTCATAACCCTAAGATCTCTTCTATCTTTAAAAGAATCTTTTGTATTTAATTATTTTCTAGTTTAATTAGTTAATCACAACAATCTTATAATCGAATTGAATTAAGAATTATTCGAGATTCAACACAACTTAGTCTATTTGTCCCTGAGAAACGATACTCAGTCTTAACCGCTACTCTACGGAGTAGTCATTTTTACTCGATTTATTTAATTATTATTTTTTATCATATAAATGACGGATCAAATTTTGGCACTGTTACCGGGAATAATTAGCACGGTTGTTTGATTTAATGATTAATCTTCTTTTTAATTCTTAGTTAGATTTAAATTGTTTGTTCTAAAAATTTTTATTTTTTTTATTTTTAGTTTTTGAACAGGATATTGATTATTGTTAGTGTATAAAAATTTGCGGTGCAAAGTGGGACGTCCCTTTCCTAACAAACACTGTGAGTTTATTGATTAGTAATATTTTAATATCCTGCATTAGGGTGTTCATAGTTTAGCACATTAGATTTTGTGTTCTTGCATGCATGGTCATATGTCTTGTTATCCTTAATTAGTTTCAGTTGATCTAGAAATTGAAAAGACTTTTAGAACCAACCAAGCATTCTCCTATCGTCTTAGATTTGATCAATTGATTCATATAAAATACATAGATCCGCAAGAGCCACAGGTCAGACAATTGATAGAGTGTTATACTCAATTTTCTTACACATCTCCGACATGCATTAGGTTGCCTGATGTTGCAGCCGCACACTATGAGATTAAGTCCAATACTATACAAATGTTCCCATCATTTTATGAACTTAATAATGAGGATCATTAACGATACTTAGAAGAATTTCTAGAAGTGTAATCTACTGTCAAAATCAAACACTTCACAGATGATACCCTGAGATTGTGTCTTTTCACATTCTCCCTTAAGGATAAAACCAAATATTGACTAAATTCTTTGACGGGAATCGCAATTACGACTTGGGCTCAATTACAACAAGAATTCCTAAAGAAATGCTTTTCTATAAGAAAAACTAACTAGGTCTGGTGAGCCATCACTAGTTTTTCACAAACTGATGGTGATCAATTTCATAAAACTTAGAAAATGCTTAAAGACCTCATCAGAAAGTGGTCCCACCATGCTGTGCCTAAATGTCAGTTAGTACAGTATTTTTATAACAGTCTGTCATCTCAACATCGTCACATGATAGATGCCTCATGTGGGGGGACTTTCATGATGAAAAATGAGTATGAGGCCTATGTATTATCTAAAGATTTGAGTGAGGATTCTCAACATCATGCCTCCGCTTCTGGAGGTGAAATGAGCATGTTAACTAATGCACGGAAGCAAGATGAGTTGTATGAGATTGATCATTCAACTGATATTTCTCTTAAAGTCGATGGTTTGACCCGGAAGATAGATAGTTTGTTCTCTGTATGGCAGATCTCTCATTACCATTATTTTCAGCCTCCTATTTATAATGAGGCGTGTTCTTTGTGTGCGAGCCCAACTCAAATAGTGAGTGAGTGTCATTTAGCTTCTCAATTTTTTGAATTTATTAAGGAACAAGTCAATGCGACTCAAGATTTCTCTAAATCGGGAAATAACCCTTTCTCAAATACTTATAACCCAAGATAGAGAAATCACCCTAACTTGTCCTGGAAATCACAAGTTTCAGGCACTCTTTTTGCTCCAACTCCTCAGTCATCTTATTCTGACATGAGTAATCCTACTGCTTTTCGACCTATGGCACAACAGCCTTACCAACAACCTTCTCCTCCACAAAACTCTACATTTGAAGATAATATATTGCAAGCCCTTCAAGGGCTTGAGGCTAATATCCAATTACTGCATTCTCACTCTCAATCCATATTTAGAAACCCAAATGGGACAACTAGCTAGTGCTGTAAATCGAAGAAATGATGGAAAACTGCCTAGCCAATCTATGAATAATCCTAGGGAACAATTTGGGATGGACAATTCGCAAGCTAGTGATACATTTCACGAGTAAGCAAAAGTGGTAATTACCCTTAGGAATGGGCGAGAGGTAGTGACTATGCCTGAGGGGGACACTAGGAAAAAGGAAAAGTATGTCGGCAACTCCAAGAGTTCTGGGGTTGACAAAATATCTATTTCAGAGGATGACACCCCTCCTGATCTTTTCATTCCACTCCTATCTTCAGGGTCACCTTCTTATGTGCCAAAGGCTCTGTTTTCATCTTGCCTATCTTCACCATCTCTTTTTGGCAAAAAGGAAGCGATAATGGAGGATATGATTGAAGTCTTCAAGTATGTAAAAATCAACCTCCCTCTTCTAGACGCTATAAAATAGGTTCCTTCTTATACAAAATTTCTTAAAGACCTTTGTACTCAAAAGCGTAACTCTAGAACACGTGTGTCATAGAAAATCATTCTCACTGACTAGGTTAGCTCTATCCTTCTTCACGACAATCCTCCTAAGCTTAAGGATCATGCTACTCCTACCATTTCATATGTCATATGAGACCGTTTCCTTGATTATGCTTTGCTAGACTTAGGGGCTAGTGTTAGCTTGTTGCCTTACTCAGTGTATGAAAAATTTGGATTTGAAGAGCTAAAACCCACGACGGTCACCTTGCAATTTGTAGACTGATCTGTTAAGGCGTCGCGTGGCATAATAGAGGATGTCTTGATCAAGGTTGACAAATTTATTTTTTCTGTTGACTTTATAGTTCTAGACACTGAGCCAGTGCACGACCTTAGGAAATAGACCCCAGTCATTCTCGGTCAACCATTTTTATCTATGGCTAATGCATGCATTAATTATCGGACTCGAGTGATGGATGTCTCTTTTGAAAATATGAAAGTAAGGTTCAATTTGTTTAGTGTCTCTCAACAGCCTCAAAATAATGAGGATTGCTTTACAATTTGACTCGATCACAAATTTAATAGATGAGGCACATCCCTATATTCTAGTTGAAGAATCTATAGGGATGAGCATAACAAGTAATGTTTTGTTTAAACTAACGCCTCTCATGAATGTACTTTCTTGTAAAGTTAAATTTGAGCCACCATCCACTCCCTCTAGTGGTATATCACATCGTACTTTTGATTCACCACCAAGATTTGAGTGGAAGCCACCACTGTCTACAATTAAGTGTACATTCTTATACTCAAATGAATTTTTTCCGGCAACAGATGAAGGTTGAACATTAGTTTCGTCTGACTGAAAACGATAAACTTAACTCTTTTTGGGAGGAAACTCAAATTTTATAGTATGAGGGTAAAATAATATTGGTTTATTTATATTTTTCATTTTTTTAGGCTTGATATTTTTTTTTCTAGAAAAAAAAATGTCCGAACATTTTTAGCAGTGTCTGGACATTTTTGCTCGGGGAACGCACTGCCTCCCAATGTTCGGACGTTTTTTTTTCAACGCCCGGACGTTTTTTTCTTGCGTCCGGACGTTTGCAACGCCGAAAAAAATATCGTTCTGCATTCGAACATTTTGTGGATTGTCCGGACGTTTTTAAAAAAAAAAATTAAAAACAAATTAATTAATTTTTTTCTCTCTTTTTTTTTCTTTCCTTATTTCGTTTCTTTTAATTTTTTTCTTTAGTACCAGTTGTACTGTGTTTACTTTATTGTTTAGTGTCCTATTGTGTTTTTATTTCTTTTCGTTGAGTTTGTTTGTCTAGTCTACAATGTGTACAGGTTTCAGAGTATAGCAGTTGGGGGGTATTTTTCTTCTCACGGCTCGCACTATTAGTTTACCCCAATGTGCTCTCTTCCTAGTTTTTTTTTATATTTTTGCATTCTTTTTTTATGTCATTGGGATACTGACTTTGTAAATTGGGGGATAAGATAAACTTAATCACATGTGTAATAAAAAAAAATCATTAAGCTTTAATAGTAAATGTTAACACTTTAATGTATTATTAATAACACAATTCTTCACACTTGCTATTTGTTACATAATTTTTATGAGATTTTTACTCGGATCATCCTACACTACACACTTGATTGCATGTTTATATTCTTAATTGAAAAGTAAGAATAATTTAAAATTCTTGATGAACACTTATGGAGACTGTATCCCTTTGTGAATTCTGAGCCTTTCTTTCTTAAGGAGTTTCAGTCTATATATACTCTCTCTATTCTTTGAAAGTGTATCTAATTTGTTGAATAGTCTTATTAGTTTTTCATATTGGTTGGATGTTGAGAATATACTATTTGTGCTACTTCTACCATCTTAAGTTTATGAACACTTGAAAAATCATGTCATACTTAAAAAATGATTTTAGGCCTTCTTTGTTGCTTGAGCCTGTTCGTCTCAGTTCTTATGCATATCATCCTTAGTTTGTCCTTTTGAGCTCTGTAAATACTGAACTTTTCTTCATTAAACTTCAGTACCCAACTACTTTAAGATATAAGTTTTGTGAAGAATGTCAAAAAATATTATTGGGTGAAGGGGACACCATGGATGAAGGTCGGGCTTCTGGTATATTTTTCACAGACGGCACCAAATGTGTGGGGATGAATCCACATGGCTGTAAAGAACGGATGAAAGTGTATCCAGGCCCAAGTCTCCACCTTGTATGGTCTGAAGGTCCTACAAAAGAGATCATAATAACTGCCCGGCAGGGTGTTCTCGCCGAAATCTTCCTCCGATGGTTAATTTAGCAAAGAATGCTTAGGACTAGAATCATAAGGCAAGAGTTCAGGGACTTAAGGTTTGAAGTGTAGAAAGGCACACACCAGCATGGGTTGACGAACCCTGGTATTTATAGGGAAGAATGAGCAGATGAGGTATGTTGATTTTGGTGTTGGTTTCCTACAAGTTTGGTCGCCTCCATTCTCGGCTTAGTCAGACCTCTGTCCCCGTAGGGCTCCTGATGCGGTGCTATAGGTGGTGTAGGCATTAAATGCCACTGTTTTTGGCTCGACCCTTGTCTCTAGGCCTTGGTTGTGACGTGCTTCCATTATCTCGGCTAATCAAAAATTCTCTGTAAAGATCTGTGTTTTTGCGACCGAAGAATTTAAACCTAAACCGTTTTAAACCCTAAAAATTTAATTATTGAAACCCTAAAACTAAAATTCTTCAGACCCTAAGATGAAGACATAAAATTTACATGAGCTCAATTCATGATAAATCAAAGAAGTATAATCTAAATAAATGAAGGCACGTGTCTTCTAAAATTTTAAGCCCAATGAGTAATTAAGGACCCCAAATTTTAGGGAACATTCTCTTACAAAGTTCAAGCCTAATCTAATAATTAATATCTTTGGCCCAATAAAAAAATTAAGTCTTCTAATTAAAAAAATATATAAAAAGAAAAAAAAGGGGGAGAGGGTTGGTCGACCATCCCATGTGGGGTGGTGAGGTGTCACCACCTTATTAGCCCCATTTGACATTTGATTGGGGTAGGTGAGCCTTATCCCCTAATTAAACCCAAACAAAGCCTTAAGCTCAAGGATAATGCTTTAACCAAGCAAACACACCCTTATGATTACTTGGGGCCCAAGATCAAGTCACAAACAAGCTAAACTAGATTAACTAAGACACTTAACTAGAACTGGTTCCTAACTAAATAAGGGCATTTTAGTCTTTTGAATCCTTCCATGTGCCTATAAATAGGACCTCTTTTCCTCCATTTCTATTTTGTTGAAGAACAAAGCCCAAGCATTCTCTCCTCCTCTCCCTTCCTCACTCAGCCACCTCTCTCTCCCTCCCTCTCACTCTCCTCCATTGAAGACCAAGCCAAGAACAAAGAAGAGGAAAAGAGGAAGAAAAGAAATGAGAAAAAAGAACTAGAAGGCTAAACACCTCTCTTCCACTCAAGGAAACCAATGTAGGAACTCTTTGAAACCTTCATCTTCTATTTATTAAATTTTTTTCCTCTCAACCCTCTCAAAGATAAAATGTTTAATTCAAAGCATGGAAGTAAGGATGGGTGGACATAGATTAGGTATGGATGATAGGATTGTGTTGTGTTAATTGTTGTTGTTGGATTTCATGAAAGTTTGGTGATTATGTAAAACAAAGAGGAGAATAGGTGGATACACTTTTGGATGAACTATGTTTGTTACTTAGTTATTAGAAAATTGGAATTTTGTTGATTAAACTCAATTTGGATGCTAAAGAGTTGTTTTGAACCTTTGGTTTAACGAAAATGTGTTGAAATTGTGATATTGCATGATTTTATTGAATATTTAGACATGTAAATTTCTAGACTCATGTTTAAGGGGCCTTGATATCAATATTTTAAACACTTAGAAATTGTTTGCCTTCTTTTGTGTGATTTGTTTCATGCTTGAGTGCATCATATTTTATTTGTTAGGGTGCATACATTCAAGGAGAGAATCTCGTTTTTCTATAATTTATATACTTTTGTATTTTTTTTTTTGCGTGGGTTAGCATGTTGCATTTGCTTTCATGTGCCTTTCTCCTTCTTAGTTGTCAATCTCTTTGTTATTCCGTAACAAAAAGGGGAAGAAAATATGATCGGTAAAACAAAGATTAAGGGAGAGAAAGAATCGTGGTTAGGTTAAGGGGGAGAAAGAGTCATGGTTGGTTTAAAGGGGAGAGTGACGAGAGTTGGTAGTTAGTGTACTGATTTGTTGACTATTTAGTGTGCTATGCCAAATAATATTTTCAGTTTCTTTGCTTATATTGTATATTTATTGGATGATCTTATTTTGTGGATTGATACCCTATGCGTTTCACAAGGTTTTTTTTGTTGAATGTTGCTCTGTAGATCTATCTGAAGGTATCATCCTCACTCTCGCAATAAAAAACGCGTAGTAGAGTCTAAGTTTGTGGGTTCTTAGGCATTTCTATTGTATCTGTGTTTTATATTTTTTGTTTATTGAGTTGTAATTGATTTTGTAATGAAAATGTCAAATGAGAGATTGTTATAGGATTTAGCTATTTTCGTATGACAAAACATATACGTCGGTTAGTCAATGATTAAGTGTGTTCATGGTTCAGAATTAGTTGTCGGAGTTTTAATGAAGTCTATATTAAACTTAAAGTGATAACAATACTTCGTTTCGGCTCAGGTATATTTTGCATACATATAGGCCATGTTTGTTTCATGGGATTAAGTGTGGGATTGGATTGTCAATCTCAAGACTATTCTTATCACATGTTTGGTTGTCATTTTATCCCTGGACAAATAATTCGAACCTCACTAATTATTCCACAAATGAGGGATAACTCAATCCTAGGGGGAGGGTGGAATATATTAGGATGAGATTAAAGTAGATTGCCCTAATCATATCAAATAACTAATTTACCTTGGTAACTATTATACCATTAGTAGCATTGTTGAATAAATGTTAATAATAATAATAATAATTATTATTTATTTAATAATTTACATCACAATTATTAATTAAAATTAAAAATTGTAAAAGTATAAAGAAATTGGTAA
>JAUTBS010083528.1:0-13117 GCA_032361285.1 Aequorea victoria | reverse complement strand
TGCCCTTGAACACTTCTTCAAAGCCTAGAACATAAGGCAACCATATATAAATATCTTTATCAAACTCACATAATTCTTCCCCTAGTGTTCTCCAAGTGTTAGGGGTACTCATTAGTGACATATTTCATGAAGAAACCTCGGGCCAAAAGGTTCCACAAGTGCTCCAAAACACCATTGGAAAAACCAACATGTTTTCTTCAGTGAGTCAACTCAGATTCCTATTGGGTCGACTCATCCCTCCCTTGGGTCGACTCAAGCATGCAGGATCAAGGCCAGGGTCGATGCAAGGGTCGACCTGCTTTGGCTCACGTGCGCACTAGGCACCCCTTGGGCGACACACATGACTTCTTGTGTCAACTCGCCCCAAAAGTTTAGGCTTGGGTCGACTCACACGCATTGTGGGTCGACCCATTCTCCCGTCTGTCAAAACTACCGAGAGCTCACCAGCTCGTGAGTCGACACACCAACCCCTTGTGTCGACTTATCCTCCAGCCTGCACAAACTCCCGAGAGCTGAAGCAGGCGTGAGTCGACACCTTGCCTCCCACGGTCGACTCACACACTGAAAAAATAGCTGTGCTCTATTTTTTGGTTTTTCCTCTGGTTGAAGGGCTATTTGGGTAGAAAAATAGCATTTTTCTACTTCATTCAAGGCTCAACATCATCTACTAACTTTCCCCTACAATCTCCATGTCATCCAACACCCCAAAAACTCCCATGATGGTCTTTTCATCAAGAAAAAGGAAGAATAATCCAATTTCTTCTCAAACACCACCCAGCCATGGATGAACAAAAGATGTACATAGACCAAGTTCAAGACTAAGTAAGGTCAAACACTAAGGGATTTGGGTTCTACATGGTCGATTAGGGATGGTATTTGTTATATTAATCATATAAGAACTCAAAGATGCGATTCTTACCTCATAACTTCGAAGATAGCTCCAATGGTGGTTTCTCTCTCTTATCTTCTTCCTTTTTCTTCGATCTTCCGAAAATAGTTGTGAAGAAACTTCACTTCTTCTGCTCCAACACTTACTCACACTTTTTCTTCTGTCCCTTCCACTTCTTCTTCTTCCTCAGAAAAACCCCATTTTCCCCCTTTTTCTCTCTAGCTTTTCTCCCACACTTGCCTTCTTCTCCAATGCTTCTCCCTCTCACTCTCTCTATAGACCAAGTCTGATGGGAAGGACCTTAACATTTCCTCCCATTAGCCCCCAAAATCCCTGAGATGTTAGGGGGTCAAATCATCTTTCAAGATATTGCAAACTTACTCCTCCTTCTTTATTCTATTTATATAGATAGTTCCTCATTTCTTCGAAATCATGCATTGGCCCATCTTCTTTAACTTTATTATTTATTGTAAATTTATCGAATGTTACATACATTCTGGCCAATGACCCTTTAGAAGCCTATCTTGCCCACTTCGGCTTCGAAGATTTTGATATAGATCAATCAGTAGAGGAGGTAAATTTTTTGTTGAATTCTCCACCGGTAAATTTTTTGTTGAATTCTCCACCTCTTACAGATTGGTCTCCTTGGAAAGCCAGAGTGGAGCCATTGTCTCCATTGGCAAGTGCGTCGGCACCCCCTTCTTTGGAGGTTCCCCCAAAACTTGAGTTGAAGGCTTTACCGGCATCACTCAAGTACGTATTTCTTGGACCCCATGACACCCTCCCGGTCATCATAGCTTTTGACTTTTCGTCTGATCATGAAAGTTAGTTAGTTACGGTTCTTAAAGAACATAAGGGTGCCATAGGATAGTCGGTGACTGATCTTAAAGGCATTGTTCCCTCTATTTGCATGCATCGCATCCTTTGCGAAGAAAATTCCAAGCCTTCTCGCGAAATGCAAAGAAGGCTTAATCCAAACATGAAAGAGGTGGTAATGAAGGAGGTTGTTATGTTTCTAGATGTGGGTATCATTTACCGCATCTCGGATAGCAAATGGGTTAGCCCCACCCAAGTGGTGCCAAAAAAGTCGGGCATCACTATCGTGAAGAATGAACAGGACGAGTTAGTCCCCACACGCACAACAACTGGTTGGTGCATGTGCATTGACTACACAAAATTGAATTTCATGACTCAAAAGGATTATTTTCCATTACCTTTCATTAACCAAATCCTAGAACGGTTGGTAGGCTAAGGATTTTATGATTTCCTGGATGGCTATTCAAGATATAATCAAGTGCATGTCCACCCAAATGACCAAGAGAAAACCACCTTCACATGCCCTTTTGGCACTTTCACCTACCGGCGTATGCCTTTGGGTTGTGTAATGCACCGGTGACTTTTTAACGGTGTATGATGTCTATTTTCTCAGACATGGTGGAGAAATTTCTTGAAGTCTTTATGGATGACTTCTCGGTCTTTGGGATGACATTTGAAATTTGTCTCCAAAACCTGGTGAAAGTGCTTCAACGTTGTCGGGTGACAAATTTAATTTTGAGTTGAAAAAAGAGTCATTTCATGGTTCAAGAGGGAATTATCCTCGGTCACATTGTGTCCAAGAGGGGGACTGAGGTGCACATGGAAAAAGTTGACATTATTTCAAAACTTCCACCCCCCTCTACTATAAAACAAATCTGGTCATTTTTGGGGAACGCTGGTTTTTACCGACAATTCATAAAGGACTTTAGTAAAATTTCAAAACCGTTTTACGATCTTCTAGCCAAAGATGCACCTTTTATCTTTACAAAGTTCGGTATGGAAGCTTTTACAAAGCTCCTTGATGCGTTATCCCCTGCCCCAATTATGCAATCACCCGATTGGTCCATTCCTTTCGAGATTATGTGTGACGCATCTGACTATGCTGTTGGTGCAGTTTTAGGGCAATGGGTGAAAAGGGTCCCTCATGCAATATACTATGCGAGTAAAACCTTCTCTGATGCTCAGTTGAATTACACCACTACTGAAAAGGAATTACTAGAGGTTGTATTTTCATTGGACAAGTTCTGGTCTTATCTGCTAGGATCGAAGGTTATTGTGTTCTCCAATCATGCCGCATTGTGGCATTTACTTGCCAAGAAGGACACAAAACCTCGGTTGATTAGGTGGATCCTTCTGTTATAAGAGTTTGATCTTGAGATTCGAGACAAACTAGGATCTAAAAATTTTGTGGCAGACCACCTATCTCGTATCCTTGTGGAGACTTTGTGTGATCCTTCGTTCTTAAAAGACTCATTTCCAGACGAGCAGCTTTTAGCGGTCACACAAGTCCACCCCCCATGGTTTGAAAATATTGGGAATTACCTTACGGTGGGCAGATTTTGTCTCATTGGTCTAAGCAAGACCGGGATCGATTCTTTTCGCAAGTGCGATTTTACTTTTGGGAAGACCTGGAACTTTTTAAATATTGTTCTGATCAGATTGTATGACGATGTGTTCCCGAGAGTGAACACCAGCGCATTCTGACTTTTTATCACACGTTAGACCGCGGTGGCCACTTCAGTGGTAAGAAAACAGATGCCAAAGTCTTACAAAGTGGCTTCTACTAGACGACACCTTTTAAAGATGCAAATAATTTTTGTAAAACCTTTCTGCGGTATCAACAGATAGGGAATGTATCGTGCCGTGACATGATGCCCCTGACACCCATTCTAATTATTGAGATTTTTGATGTGTGGGGCAGTGATTTCATGGGTCCTTTCCCGCCTTCATTTGGCTATATGTATATCCTTGTGACGGTTGACTACGTCTCTAAATGTGTGGAAGCCATAGCCACAAAGACTAATGACCACCAAGTGGTGGTCAAGTTCCTTCAAGCGAATATTTTTAGTTGGTTCGGCTTCCCGCGTGCTATCATCAATGACGAAGGAACCCATTTTTGTAATAGATACTTCGACACTTTAGTTCACAAGTACTCCATCACGCATAAGGTAGCCACTCCTTATCATCCGTAGACTAGTGGACAAGTCGAAGTGTCTAATAGGGAGATTAAAAGCATCCTAGAGAAGACAGTCCGACCCAATCGAAAGGATTGGTCACTTCGATTGAATGATACTTTGTGGGCTTACCGTACAGCCTACAAGACCCCTATTAGCATGTCCCCGTACCATTTGGTGTTCGGACGGGCATGTCATTTACCAATTGAGCTAGAACACAAAGCTCTTTGGGCTATTACAAAGTTTAACTTTGATATGGTGGCAGTTGGGTCTCACCAGAGACTCCAACTCAATGAGTTGGAAGAGATGCGCAACGATGCTTACGAGAGCTCATTGATTTATAAAGCTCGGACTAAAGCTTTTTATGATAAACACATATCACGCAAGTCCTTTGAGCTCAATCAACAAGTTTTGTTGTTTAATTCTAAGTTGCGTCTCTTTTCCGGTAAGCTTCGCTCCCATTGGGAGGGGCCTTTCATTGTCACTGATATTTTTCCCTATGGTGCTATTACGATTAGAAATCCAAAGACGGGGAAAATATTTAGAGTAAATGGTCAGAGACTGAAGCCATACGTAGACGACATTAGTGACGAGGAGGTGATCGAGTCCATCAACTTGACGGATCTGATTCTTTGAACTTCACAGACGTCTGGATGAAGACGAAAAACTTAGCTCTACTTGGGAGGAAACCCAATTTTTCTTCTTGTTGTTAAATTAAAATACCAAATAAAAAAAAAGAGAGAGAAAAAATTGTGTCAACTTTTTTTTTTTCTTTCCATTGCTCTCTGCCCCAAACCGTCCGGACGTTCCCCTTTTTAGTCCTGACAGAAATTGCAAAAACAAACCTTCCCCTTCTCGGATGAAAATCGTCCGGACTTTCCTCATTTCCGTCCGGACGGAATTACAACAAAATGAATGCCTCTCTCGGGTTCAAACCGTCCGAACTTTTTCATTTTCGTCCGGACAGATTTGAAATTGGCAGACTCTTCAGTTTCCCCCCACGAATTCCTCATTTTTCCCCTCATTCTCTCTCTCTCTCTAACTCCCATTCTCCCATTTTTCTCTCTATCGTCTCTCAAATATATCTCTCTCTTTATTTCCGTTTTTGGTGGCCTTTCAAAGTTTTTCGGCCGATATTCAAACTTTTCGGTCGATCTTCAAAGTTTTCGATCGTCTTCTCCGGCGACCGTTGAATTTTTTGGCCGATCTTCAAAGTTTCCTGTCATCTTCTCCGGTGAGTTTGGGTTTTCCGTTCGAGTTTTCTGGCAATCCTTGAGTTTTTCGGCGGCTTCTCTGGCGACCTTTGAATTTTCCGACAAACTTTTCCGATGAGTTCGAATCGTCCATTCTTTTTATTTTCCTTTTTCATTTCTTCTTCTTCTACCCATATTTTTTCTTCCATGGCCTCTCGTCGTCGAGCCCCTCCTCCTAAACGGGCTCAGGGTGCATCATCGTCTAATCCTACACCCCCGCTCTCTACTCCATCTGATGCATGGGCTTCCCGCAAATTACACATCATGACCACATTCCCGATCGATGAGCCGTTTGCATTGGATAATTATGCCCGGCAAGGATTTTATTTGTTTACCGAGTGAGGCATTACCGCTCTCTTCGGTCCTTTTTCACCACCTTTCCCTCGCCTAGTCCGTCTTTTCTACCAGAATGCATACATCACTGATGAGGACCGGGCGGTCAGACGATTTATTATCCGGTCCACGATCGATGGCCTTGACGTAGCCATCACGAACAAGGGCATTGTCGAAGTCCTTGGCCTCGATCACACAGATCAGGACCGCTCTGCCATTCCTCCCGATACACTCACTGGTACCATGGTTGACTCTATCACCGCCGGTCGGGGTGATGTGGGCCAGCCTTTTACTCAACGCGATCATCTTGTTCCTTCACTCTGGCTCGCGGATGTAGTCCTCTGGGCCAACATTTTTCCATTCGTCCATAAGGACAAGCACCGGGGCACTTTCCTTCAGGCCTTGTATGCCTTGTACTCCGGCCTCAGGCTCCCCGTCCCCGCTCTCATTATAGACGAGATGCAAAAAAAATTGACTCGTCCTCGCTCGTCTCGTTTGCTCTCATTCGCCAATCTTATTGGCCCTTGCCTCATGCGCACCCATCCCACCATCTTCCTAGGTTTTGATCTACCCGCTGAGCACTATATCATTTACACATTCGCCCAGTGGACGAAGAGCACGACCAGTCTGGTGCGCTTACAGGCCCGAGGAGACGACGACGACTCTGAAGAGGAGGATGAGGATGAGGACGAGGACGAGGATGAGGACGCACCACCACCACCTGCTGATCCCGAGACTGGGCCTTCTTCAGCACCCGCTCCATGGACCCTGTCTTACCCTGAGTATCAGGCCCTTACCGACCAGATTGGTCGCATGGACGAGAGGCTCACTCAGTTTGTTTCTCGGTACGAGACAGATGCGGCAGAGCATAGGGAGATGCTGAGGGTCGTCATGGTTACTCTTCATATCGACCCACCGACAGGACATGGCCACCATCCGGGCAGTGGGGCCCCTTGAGTTATATTTTCCTGCATCTGAGTACTTGTTTGCTGCTAGTCTATTTCCCTGTATTTTATTTTTCTTTTCTTTCTTTTATTTGTATTTTCTTTCTGTTATAGCCTTGTACGTGCAGTTGCACAACCGTTTATTGTGTTTCCTTTCCTTTTATCTATGACAGTGCATTTTTTTATATTTTCTTGTATATTATTGTTGTATTTCTGTAGTTTGGGTATGCTCTCTTTCATTACACAGATCGCACGGCATTGCCATTGGAACAACTTCATTCGTCATATGCGCACCCTCTTGAGGTGTTTTCTTTTATTTTCTCTATTTTAGCTCTTTTTGCATACCATTGGGACAATGTCTTCCTAAGTTGGGGGGTATATTCATAATCGATGATCACAGTTTTAAAATAAAAATAACAAAATAAATAACAAAAAAAAAATTCGGTGTGCAATCATTGAGTTTGAATAATCGATGTTGACATTGTTTTGTATAGTGATAGCATAATTTTTCACACTTAATATTTGTTACTTAAAATTTTTATCTGATCTTTACTCGGATCTACACACTCTACACACTTGGCTACATGTTTGTACTCTTGATTAAAAAGTGAGAATAATTTAAAATCCTTGACGAACACTTGTGAAGACTATAACCTGTTGTGAATCTCGAGCCTATCTTTCTTAAAAGAGTTCAGTCTATACTCTCTCTCTCTCTCTCTCTAATCTTTGAAATCTTATTTAATTCGTTGAATAGTCTCATTTATGTTTCATATTGGTTGAATGTCATAAGAACATCATTTGCGCTGCTAATACCATCCTGAGTTTATGAACACTTGAAAAATTATGTTATTTTTAGAAAATGATCTTAGGCCATCTTTGTTTTTGAACTATTCGTATCTTCCTATATACATTATCCCTAGTTCACCGGTTTGAGCCTTTACATGCTAGACCTTTCTTTTTTAAGCCCCAGTTTCAAAAATGTCTTATTTTGCTAGTTACGGGAGAAAGAAAAGGAGAAGAAAATAGTAGTTGGAAAGAAAAAAAAAATACTGGTGAAAAAGGTGAAAAAAGTGAAAAAGATGAATATATTATATTTTGATCATCATTGTTGAGAATACAAATACTAATGCGATAAAAAAGAAGGCGAAAATAGCAAAAAAAGAGAGTAGAGGATTGTGGTTAAAAAGAAAGAAAATGAAATATGTAAAGTTGAGAAGGGGATTATTTCATAGAAAAATATCGTGTTCCTATTTTTATAAGACATGTTTTTTCTGACCTACACCGTATACACTTTCCCTTACCTAACGTTACAACCTAAAGTAAAGTTCTTTTTGATTCTGAATAGTGACATAGTTTGAATTGTAAACATAATGGATGGATGATATTTTGTAGCAGTTGCTTAAATTTTTGACATTTAGCATTCCTTTCATGAGACTTTGTGTATTCATTGATTATAGCGTTCTTGGAGTCATGAGTATACAATTTATCTTGACTTGTTTTTATTATCTCTACTGTATACACATATAGAGAGTATTAAAATACACCTATTTCTGAGTGTTTATTTGTTGAGTGCATATCCAGTGAGTATTGAGTCAAAGCGCAATTCTGATGAATTTTTGAATTTTTTCTCTCGCTTTGAGATTGAGTTGTATTGCATTATAGCCAGGTTAAAGCACACCCCGAGTATTGATCAATATAAAATTTTTGTACAAATTGACAGTATTTTGAATTGTGTACATCTTGTATGTAAAGTGGTTACCTTTACTATTGATGCTTAATGTTGGAGCACCGTTAATAAAAATGTTAATAGTAGTTGTTTGTTTCTTAGTTCTTTCTGTCTTTAATTTTTTTTTTGCTCGAGGACTAACAAAATATAAGTTGGGGTGTGTGATATGAGCTTAAATGGACACATTTAAGCCCTTTAGCTTATATCGTGTATTCTCATTTTATCTATTTAATAAAAGTTTTAGTTGTGTTTTGTGTGCAGGAGTGGATAGTCGGACATATAGCGAGAACGACGTCAAGAAGCAGGAAATAGTGCAGAAAAGAGGACAAGGTTCAAACAGCCCATTTCCGTCTGGACACAATTTCCAACGTCCAGACACTCTGAAGCAAGGTAGCCACTGCCTATTTCTGTTCGGACGCAAATCCTTTCGTCCGAACGCTTGAAGAGGAAGAGCCAAGGAAGAGCCACTGGATATTTTCGTCCGGACGCAATCCAGTTCCGTCCGGACGCTCATCGGCGAGACAGTTTCTAAATTTTGATTTTTCGCGAGGCTTCAGAGGAGAGGTATAAAAGGAACATATTTTCAGTTCCTAGGGCTTCGAAAAATCACGAGGAAACCTTCCAAGGAGGCTAGGGTTCAAGGAGGAGATTGAAGAAGAAGATGGAGATTGATCGTCTATCCAGATCAACGACTTCATCACTCCCATCCATGAACAGCTAGTCCTATCCTACCTAGGGTTTTGATGAAATCCTAGCTTTTGTAATGTAGTCTTTTCATTTAGTTTTTGGATGCTTTTTCTTCGGATCATTATTTGTATAACATATTTGGATGGTTTTGATTCTTGTAATCAAATATGGGTTTTAAATGTTTTTATATCATTTGATCATTATTTTTTTCTGTGATTAGAATAATGATGCGTTATGTAATATTTTTTTTTGATTCGATGAATGTTTATTGTGATAGAATATGCTCGGAGAAGATAAGTTGTGCCATAACTCGTTTATGGACAACTCGTGCCAATCTAGATATTTTATGTCGGTCGGCATTCATTTGATTTTTCTTGACACATCAGCAGGGCTTGTAGCCATAATGATGCCTTTAATGATCTGTTTGCAAACATTCGAAAATTATTTGAAAACCTACAATTGCTCAGCTAGGGTGGATTCACATTCCCTAGGTGTCTTTTAATCAATTTAATTTAATTTTAATTACTTGAGTTAATTTAGTTTAATCAAAACAATCATTTTAATCGAATTAAATTGAGAATTAATCGAAACTCAACACAACTCAGCCTTTTTGTCCATGTGGACGATATCCGGTCTTAACCGCTATTCTACGGAGTAGTTATTTTTACTCGGTTTTATAAATATTATTTTTAATCACCAACGACTTCGATCAGTGAGCTATAATCCATGTGCTCACCAATCACTAGCAACGGTATTATAAATGACACAATGGAAGAAAAATAGTTCATCACTTTAAAAGCAGGGTAACTTTTCGGAAAACATATCTTTTACCAAAAAGGTTTCAAGTTTCATCTTTTCACAAATCACCTCATAAGAGAGGGTTTTCCAAGAATTAATTTATTTTCGATCTTTTTTTACTCTTCATCTTCATTATATTATTTCTCTTACAAAAGCGTTGTTGATTATCTTTTTCGTTCATTATCTTTTAAAAGAAAAACTTTCATCTTATCATCATTACCTCTCAGTGGAGAATTTTCCAACAATCGTCTCTCAGTGGAGGATTTCCATTTCCATTTTTGTTTATTCACTTAGTAGTAATAGGTTGATAGGTAGGTCTTTTCATTCCACACATCTACTTAGTAGTAGTAACATATTTATCCGTTTATTAATCATATTTTTTCATAATGCCTCGGGTTGTATTAACCTCCCAACTAGGAGTTCTTGCAGTACTGGGTCCCCGAATATCTCGTATACTCTTAATTGGACAGAGCTAAGAATTATTCTCCGGTTCTACTTAACAAATGCTCAGTGGTAGAGCTAACCAATCACCCGTGGTTTATTGACGATATACATATATATAACATGACATATAGCCACGAAACTTTTGTGCGGTATACCCATCACATGGCCCACACCATGTAAATATCAAGGCTATCATGATACACATGATGTATCCATTAATCATTTTATCTAAATTTTTATTTAAGTTTTCCAATACAGTGTTTATAAATTTTTTCGTAAAACACTCATAACCTTTATAAGTTAGTTTTTTTTTTTTTTCCGCATCAATTAACTTACCTTTCATTGTAACTCATGTTATCATAGTTCTCATGTTTTACTATGTTCTCAATGATCATTTCATAAAGATATTGAGTTTTAGTTTCAAAACAGGTTGGTAAATCATTTTATAAAACATAAGCTCGCAAAACATATTTTTTCTATCGTAGGTAAAGCAACAATTCATTTACTCAAATCATATATCATGAAAGCGTAAGGAATTTAACAATTCACACATTCATAATACCAAGTTAGTGATAAGGAAACCTACCTAAAAAACAAGTGTTCCTCCTCGAGCCACGCCCTCCGGTTCACTCAGGAACTCCGATTCCTATCACATAGATAAGATAGGAACTTAACTGTGTGAACTAATGTGACACATACATATTTGTGTGGGTATACAAGTAGGGTATTTTTTTATTCTTAAGTATATCTTTATTAATAATTCTTGGTACTCCCATGGTCCCTAATATCCATAACCTAGGTTTAGGTACTTAGTTTTGCTTAAAACCTTCTTAAACCATATTCCTTCTCATTTCTAAATTCTGCTCCAGAGCTTCAAAAATACTTTACAAATACCAAAACTACCTGGAAAATTATAAAATATTATATTGTTGTGTAATATAAATTTTTCATGAAAAAACCGAGACCTGGTTATGTATAGAGGAGGGCTCAAAAATTCGGACAATCAAATCTGTCAGAAAAGGAGCCTGTTTGGGAGAATCAAGATATCTTGAAATATACTCAACCAAAATGAGTTCTGTAAATTTTGGGTGAACCTAGACTCATATACCTTTATTTGTATGGATGGCGTATCTTAAGGAGAGTTTTTTAGAACAATCTACAAGGGTTCAAAGTTGGCTATTTTTCTGCCTCATAGTCACAGAAACTTCAAAAATAGAATATGAGTTCAAAAATATATTTTTGGGTCCAAAAAAACTTCACACACTCAAAACATCCTAATGAAACTCTATTTGAAACAAATTTTGATTTGGAGAATGTTTGGTTCACACGAAAACTCTTGGAATTGCTTAAATACCACACTGTTTTGGGTTAACTCCAACATTCTTACACAATCATCCAGCTTTTCCTTCTTTAGCACATTCAAGGCATGTCTAAACACTTCATGGAAATACAATATGTCCATCAAAAGATACCCATATTTTGTTTCATTATTTCTTCTTTATCTTTGGTCATTAAAAAATTTCCCTAGAACATGGTTCGACACTTTTCTTTCTTGTTTCCTTGGTTCATCTCTATTCTTGTTCATGCTTCTTTTATCTTAGAGAGGGTTTGAGATAAGAAGATGTTATTAAGTAAGAGAAAGAGATCTTTTAAGATCACTTACTTGGTGGTCTTCCTTGTTCCAAGAAGTTATGACTTAGTTTTAGGTTTCTTCCTTCTTCATTTTCTTCTCTTCCCTCTTCTTTCTTTCTTCATCCACTAAATTTTAGAGAGAGGGAGAGGTTGGGAGAATTTTTCTAAAGTGTTGGAACAGGGGTCCTATTTATAGGCTAAGATTTAGGGTGAAAAGTCCATACTACCCCTCATTTAGTTTCCATTCAACTCCCGATTAAATTTTTTCTCTTCTAATTTGATTATAATCCAACTAAATCTTGGACTCCAAGACTTCTAATGCCATGTTTGGATTTAATAATCTATTTTCCTTAGGTCATAAGACTTTGTTTGGTTTAATGGGGAACAAGTTTTTTAATTTTATGGTACTTGACAAGACATTTCTATTTTTCTTTTATTTTAATTCTAATTATGTCCCATCACATCTTCTCTCCTCTCATCATTCTCCCATGTGCCTTACTCGATTTGTTGAAGACTTTTGAGACTTGATGAGGTAAGAAGCCATATTTTCAAGAAACTATCATTTTCATCTTTTTCTTTTTCTTTTCCGTTTTCTTTTCTTTTTCTTTTTCCATCAAAGTGTCACATCACCCTCCTCTCATCACGGGGCTGCTGGCCAAGGGCTTCTAGAATGTTTATTTTTGTTGTTTTATTATTTATTTTATTAATTCATGAGGTTAAAATTTATTTTTGGGCCCAAATTAACTTCATTTGGGTCAAATTTGAAATCTTGTGCCTAACCTTTGTTTGGGCTTGTAATTAAATTCATTGGGCCATTAATAAAATAATTTGGATCAAATAATTATTTATATTGAGCCCCCATAATATTTGGTCCAAAATTCTAATTAAATTTCCATATTGGGCTTCTCAAAGTTTGGTCATCATTTAGTCATTCCATGAGTTTTCTTCTTTTGAACTTTTAATTGAGTTCTTTAGTTTTATAATTTTGTTGGGCCCTTGGTTGGGCTTAGTCTCATTCTCTGCCCAAATTATTATTTAAAATTTTGGGTTTTAGGAGTTCCTAGGCCTTACTTTGACCCGTTTTGATTTTCTGCGCCTTTTTTGCCTTTCGCAGGATTCTCTAAGTTGAACATTTTAAAATATCATTATTCAAGAATTATTTGAACTCTTTTTATCAATTCTACCTTTTTAGATTTATCCTATTTCATATTCCATGCATTCATCCCTTTGTTCATAGGGTTCGAATGTCATTTCTCAAGGCCTAACGCCTTTATTCTTGGTTTAGTACTTAAGATTTGTGTTGTGAAAAGTGAGGTGACACAGAAGATGTAAAAGCGAAAGAGACACAATTATGGCAGGGCTATTTATAGAGGCACGAAGGAAGTCCGAAGGTCAAATCAGCAGCGCAAGAGACGTTTTGG